>VUQR01018806.1:0-17478 GCA_015108515.1 Hemichromis elongatus | reverse complement strand
GCGAGAGGCCGTATTCCTGCAAACTGTGCGGGAAAACGTTCAGTCAGCCGAGTAACCTGAACGTCCACATGAGAACTCACACGGGCGAGAAGCCGTACATCTGTAACACCTGCGGAAAAGGTTTCATTCAGAACATCCATTTGCTGTATCACATGCGGACACACACAGGTGAGAAGCCTTACTCCTGCGGCGCCTGTGAGAAACGATTTAAAGACCCATCCAAGCTGAAAATTCACGCAAGGATTCACAGAGGTCGGAACCAAAGTCCGGAAACACCCGTGGGGGAGAATTACCCGGCAGACCAGGCCCGATAAATGTCTTTGAATTTAAACGTCTGAGTGTTATGTGTGAGCTCGCCGTCGCACTGAGAGCATCAGAAACTGTACAGCAGGCGTCTGTGAGATACGCCACAGTAAGGCTGTTATTTACACCGCCGCCGTGAGCCTCTTTTATTTTGTTACCTGTGTTTCAGTGTCAGGCTCATTTTGCTGTGCACTGTTGGATATAGCTTTGCCTGTTAGGAGCCACCACATTTCAGTCTCTGTCACTGCTCTTCAGTTTGAACACCGCTGGTGTCGCCGCCGTGTTGGAAACTCCTCCCCCCCCAGCCTGCTCTTCTTCACCTCTATCACACCCTCTGCATGCTTCGGACCCCAAACTCTGACCCCACCTCTCCTCCTCCGTCACATATTTTCCATCCTGCTCCTTCTTTATCTTCTTCAGCTCGGTTCTCTTCTCATCTCCACCTCTCCAGACTCCTTCCTGCTCCCCACTCTCGCTGCACGTCACAGTGTCATCAGAAAACATCACAGTCAGTGGAGTGTGATGTTATCCCACCTCCACCCACTCATCCCACTATTCCCCACCCTCACACGTGTCCTGGCTGCAGACTTCCTGGGCTAATATCACACCTCCAGTTTCTCCACAGAGACACGTTTCAGGTCCTTCAGAGCATCTCCGTCTCTCCATCAGCGTGCTCGGAGCAAACAGACCACCTGCTCCGACTTGACACCACTGCCGCTAGCTAATCTTCACTCCTCTTTCCCAGACCTCCTCCTGTGGTCGACTTTATTCCTCGGTTCTTCCTGCGTCTCTGCTCCATGTCATCAATATACTTTATAAGTTTATTAGATATCACCACATTGTGCAGCCTGCAGTGAACCCTCAGCCGTGATGTTCATGCAGAACATCTTCATGTCTCCTGGAAACATTTAAAATATGAAGGTTTTTGTACGAGATTTGTTTCAGTGTTTGAGATCAGTGCATGACTTTAGCTGCAAGGAATAAATGTCTGAATGTTTCATTTAAATATAAACTGTTTGGTGCAACGTGATGGGTTTTTTTTGTTATAGTTGTAGCATTTCCTGTTGTTTGAGAAAAAAAACTCTTGATCAAGAACAGGTTCGACTTTTCATTGTGTTTATTAAGTATATATAAAATTATATAAATTATCTCATGAAGCAAAAAGTTTCATAGAATAAAAATAAATGTACAGCTGGAGGCTGCCCAGACTTGGGTTTAGAAGGACGTCCTCATCCAGTGCGCCCCCCTGTGGTCTGATGAGTGCATGACGTGTTGAACCGTTTGATTAGTTAACTGCTGAAAGCTGTGTGGACACTCGCACTCGGGACTTTCATGACACAGACATGAGAGACAGACGCGTCGTTCTTAAAAATGTAAAAAGTTTATTTTGCAAACACAGACATCAATTCAAACACTTAATGCCATACAATCCCTGAAACGGCAGCGCTAACGTACAAAGCAAAACAACAAGCTCAAAGTTTCCAGTCAGCCGGCCCAAAGCAAAGTCCTCCTCGGTTTCCCTCGTACCTCCTCCTCCTCATCATCATCACAGTGGTTCTTTGGCTGGCTGATACCCGCTCTCAGCCCCTCCCTTCCCCCCCGACAGTAAAACTCTTCGGTCTGATTGTGTTCGACTTTCCCGTTCAAAGGATTTCAAACCTTAACAACTTTTCAGTCTAAGCTTAACAAAAGAAAAATAAATGAGCTGAGTATAAAGAACGTACATGAAACCACGGAGAACTATTTGAAATGGTTTGTTTGGTTAAACCAGGGGACCAAATGAGGAAGTAAAGCTTTTCCACCAAAGGAACTTCAACGTACCATCAATAATTAGAACGAGTCAGCACAGTCATACTACAAGAACACGAGAACACTGAAAAGGCCTCAGATTTACCATCAGACTGAAACTTGATGAAACTCTTCTGTAATGTTTGAGATCAGCGACCTGACTGCAGACATCCAAAAACTACATTTCATTCAAGTTAAAAAATTAAAAGTCTGAGTTGTGCAGATCGGACTCGACGCACGGCCGTGGCGACGGGTTTGTTTTCCTGTCTGTTGGTTTTGTTTGATAAAGGTTTTGGAAAGAACAACAACAGCAGCGGTTCAGGACCCTAAAAACGTACTAATGCTCATTTTATGAACGTGAGGGGGAAAAAACATCCTCAGAAGAGGACAATAAAAATCTGCCTCTGCAGGAGTGTTTCAGATGTAAAGGTTTCCATAATGTTGGGTTCTTGTTCTGCTGGTTTGACTGGTGGAGAGAAAAGATCCTCAAAATAACCCCAGAGGGGTTTTTTCTTTGAGGTAGGAACGACAGCCGAGGAGTTCGATCAGATAAAGTTTTCCTCTGCTGGAAAACGTCTTGGGTTCTTAAAAAAAGGTTTTTGTGATGGAAAAGAGGCAGGAGTGGTGATTAAACCACCCAAACACATAAACAGGGAGACTGACTGATCTGCGCTGCTTTAAAGGCCGACCGAGCCGCGTTCACGTCACTGAGTGTTACAGACGACCTGCTGAGCGCCCATCTCCATGTTTGGGGTTTTTAGTCGCGTGGTTTACTTATTTTTAAACCCTCTGACGTCAAACTGCTGCGTCCTCATTTTGGAATATTATTTCTGTTTTATAAAGGAGACCCAATCAGAATCAGCTACAGGCGGACCTCAAGGTTTTCCACGTGTCTGAGATTTTAGCCACATGGGACGCTGTCCATGGTCATCATCGCCTTTGTTGACGTTTCCTGTTTACTTCTCTTTCTTGCAGTTACAGCATGAAGTCTAAAAGGCCCTGCGTGACACTCGTGTTCACTGCCTTTTCTTACTTTCCCAGCCTCTTCGTAAACTTTGCTAATGACAGAACTGTGAATGAGACTCGGTAAGGCTTTAAAATGACATCATCAGGATGCTTTTAGGCTGGGCCGGAGCGAACGCCTCCACTAGAGGGCGCTGATGTGTTTACTCCATGTGTGACTTTCTGTAAATTTGCAACAACCAGCAAAAGAGTTTAAAGACATTAAGTCAGCTGTACTACTGCCAATGTCCACCAGGTGGCCTGTAAACCTGCCATGACGTGAATGCGACTCGAGTTCATAATTAACCAATTTTTCTTGGCTTATGTCCTTTTTTTCCTATTTTTTAAAATTTCTTAACAACAAAAACAGCTTCTTTCTTTTCAAAATGACAGTTTAAAACAATAATCACAGAAATATTAGATAAAGGTTTGTTCAGTAGTTCTTTTGAAATTCGGACCAAACACTTTGACCTCCCTGCAGCCTTCCAGTTTCACATCGGGTTAATTTTGCTGCAGCATGTTTTTGATCTGCTTGGAGGTAGTCTCATCGTTCAGATGTTTGGTCGTGTACCTGCAGGGATGGAAGGGCGGAGCCCGTTTAAAAGCCTGTTTGGCCGCGCTGGTAGTTTTGATGTGTTCGTGCGGCGAGTACACACCTGAGAGCGTTCAGTAAACCCTCCACGCTGCTGGGCGGCTGCTCCTTCAGCACTCGGATGCACCCTTTCATCTGAAAAGCACCAAAAACCAAAAGCTGATTCATCCCTGTAGACACAGGCTGAGGATTCATGCTGTGAGGAGATCATTACAGGAGTGCGCAGAGTTGTTTCAGCACCATCACTGGCCGTGTCAGTGCCGTATCAACGCCTGCCTGGTCTCTGACTGACAGGCGTCTGTAGCAGCTAGCTGTCTGCTACGTCCCTGAACTGGACCTGTGGACCGTGTTTGTGCTGTTGGAGCCTTTTTGATGACATCATATGACCAATAACATGGCTGCTGTGGGGTTACTGTACTAACAAACCAGAAGAAGCTCCAGTCTGAGCTCCGGTTTTGCAGTAGAAGAGCCGCTCCACCTCCTGAACCACATCCACCCCAAAAAAGAGCTACTTGTAGCAGCTACTACAGCCTTGTAGCACAAATAAAAAGGTAATGTGTGATGTCACCATCTGTTTCAAACAGCCAATGCTAAACACTGAAGAGCTTCCATCTGTGGACGTTTCACAGATCTCCTCGGATGAGCCGTGCGATTCTACCAGAGGAGGATGGTTTGTATTACAACTTTTTTTTTTGAGGGAAGAGTTTGGCACAGTAGATGTGGTTACATCTGCTCTTTTTTTATTTAACGAGTTTTAATTGTAGTTTAAAAAAAAAAAAAAGCTTTGTGAGTACAGCAGCCGCTCCTGATAGCATCGCACAAACACCAGCTGCTTTCTGCAGAGATTATATTACACTCATCATTTGGAAACATCTCATCCATACTGGATTATCAAACTAAAGTAGCATGTTTTTATTTACAAGCAGATATAAATGATTATTTTGCTTCATTCACTCTTATTCACTGAGGACTGTTTCCCAACATGAAGCCACTTACAGCTCGGTGGGATTAACAGGAAATAGAATGACTCTTAGCGTGTGTGTGTGTGTGTGTGTGCGTGTGCGTGTGCGTGTGTGTTAACTCACGTCTATATTGGAGGTCTTAACGAAGGCTCCAGCTGGGTGAACGTGGTCGTACAGGATGATGACGCCGACCATCACACGGAGGCAGAATAACACTGTCTCCTCACTCGCAAAACGGCTGCGGTACTCCCTGCACGCACACACACACACACACACACACAGTCATGAAGCTGCTACATGACAGAGAAACGATGATCGTGGTGCGTTCAGGGACACGTCAGGACTTACGGTGTGTCCAGCATCACTTTACACACGCTGGCCATCGTGCTCAGGCAGTCTGTCGTGTTTTCGATCGGCACCTCTGGATGCTGAGCGACAAACATCAGACACAGAATCAGTTTATCAAACGGTGTTTTCACAGTCAGTGCTGAGGCTGCCCTCTGCTGGTGGGTTATAAAAAATTAAAAACAGCATCCCCCTCTCTATTTAAAAAATAAAAAAGTCATGAAGCACAGCGACATCATCTCATCCTGAGCCTCTGTGCAGCTCACTTCATTCTTCGGTTTTAGCCCCCAAGCCTGATTGGCCGGCTGTCACAAGGTTTAAGCTGTTGCAGGTGGGCGGAGGCCTCAGAATGCACTCTCACCTTATGACATCATGCAGATGACCTGAGTGTTTGGAGCAGTGCATGCTCACAGGGACTGCAGCATGTACACAAACCTCATTCATAGAAACTGAGGTAACGTGTGATGTGAGCATCCAGCAGTGGAACAGGTGACTCAGACAGGAAGTAAAGAAGAGTCCCCTCAGGTAACATTTTCAGCGCAGCACTGAAGGGTGTAAAAAAACCTCCTGAATCAGAAAGTGAAAGTGTGCAGTCACTTACATCTGAGACAAACTTCGACGTGGCGTCGCTTAGCGTCTTCAGCATCGGCGTGGCGCTGGCGTAAAACAGAGACATCCGATTGGCCAGCTCGTTGTTGACTTCGCTGCCTGCTTCAGACTGAAAACGTGACAAATATTAGTTTATAAAGTGAATTTAAATGTCTTTAGAAGTGAGATTTGTAAGCTTGCAGAGATCTGTGGGGTGAAGTGATGGTTTGCTGCAGCCATCGTTTTTCAGTGCAAACATCATTCATTACTGAGCTGTTTGCTTACAGACAGGTTGTTGATTCGCATGCGGCTGATGGTGCGGCGGTAGTAGCTGAAGTCATTCTGGATGGCGGGGTTGGTCATCTGGAGAAATCAGACAAGGAGACGAGGAAATGAAGAGGAGGATCAGCAGCGAATAACACAGACGCAGAGCAGAGGAGGAGCAGGAGGAGGAGGAGGGTAAGCGGACCTTGAGCTCGTCGAAGCGCAGCGTGAAGTGCAGGATGTGGGCGAACTGCCGGGCCAGAGCCTGCTTCTGCTCCAGGTGCTGAGTGGGCGTGGAGCTGGAGCTGGTGAGGACGTCCAGGAGACACTGCAGGCTGGTCTCTGCGAGGACGCGGGGACGCGTTAGAGAGAGCACTAACCTGAGCCCAGTGTTGTGACGTTAGCTGCTAGCATCCCTAAAACGTTTGTGCGTCTGTGTGCGAGGAGTGAAGCGTCCCCGCGTGACGCGTGAGTGTGTATACAAGTGTGTGTGTGTGTGTGTAAATATGTACATCTCTCTGTGAGGTTATGAAACAAATACATTTCTTTAGGATGCTTAGAGCAGCGGCACAAACAGAGGAAGGTTTTACTTCTTCCTGCTGCTTTTGAACATTTTTATTTATTTTGGTTTTGTTTGTAATATTTAAACATGTTGAAGATAAAGCAGCTGCTGAAGCGCTTCACCGGCCGTCTGTGCTTCTTACCGAGCTTCTGAGAGAACTCGTAGAAGGTTTTGAGTTTTGTGACCAGAGGAACGACAGCAGCCCAGGCCTTCTCCTGCACGCCCTCCACACTGGGATTCTGGATCGCCTGGATCGCACACACACACAGACACACACAGACACACACACGCACACGCAGACACACACACACACACACACACACACAGACACACACAGACACACACACGCACACAGTGTTGCTATTGTTCTTTCCTGCACGTTTCGCTGCTCTTTCTCGTTGGCTGTGACCCAATCAGCTGCTTCCTGTCTCACTCTTTGACAGGGAGCGGCCGTTTGCCGCCGTCTGACAGCGGCTCAGCTGATCGCCCTCTTGTGGAGGTTCTCGTCACTTCCTGCTGACGCGTTGACATTTGGGGCCCGGCGAGTGAAAAACACGCTCACACTGAAACGTTTGTTCCTGTTTTCTCTCCGATCGCTGACAGCAGAGTCGAGCTCACGAGCGCAGGAACGTTTTTCTTAATCATTACTGGAAATGACTCCTCTGCTTCCTTTGTGTGGTTTTCATTCCTTTTACTTTTTAAACTTTCGCTCTCGTGCTACAGACAGATTTTACAAAGATGTAAACAATAAAAACCGAACCTGCTTAAAGCGGCGTCTTCTCGTTGCTTCCTTTATGACGACTTTTTCTCGATTTACGTTAGCGTTTGTGGGCGCTTTCATCATGTGACCTGTACTGCTCTGCTTTATCAGAAGAGAGTAGAACTCAGAGTAGAGACCTCATCTTCCTCATAATGATCCTATTTATAACTTATATTGTCATAATTCAAATATGACAACGTCACGATGATGAGAGAGGCTCCCATCGCCTGCAGGCGGTGAGCTGCACAGGCTGTTGGGTTTTCACTTTAACGTTCCCTCTTCTTGTGCTCTGCAGATGCTCTCTCACGTCTTACTGTCGGAAACTTAAGAAGATGAAGGTTCTCAGTCAGGTCATCAAAGTTTGCCTGCGCTGATCCTCCAGCTGTGTAAACTGACTCCATCTCTACCGTCCTGCCCCGTCGCTACATCCATCCAGTAAACTGTCGACCACGAAGGATGAAAACACTAAACTAAGACCGGTCTCAATCTTTCTCCTGCCGGGAAGCTAAACAAAGAGCTCAGGCAGACGGTGCGTTTAAGTCCCGACGTCAGCAGCCTTTATTTTGGAGATTTTTTCATGGAAGACTGGATTTTGATAAAGATCTCAGGCCCAGACTGAGTTTGTTTTTCCTCTATTGTTGAAGCTTCAGTGAGGAGAAACAAAAAGCTGGCGTGTCCACGACGGCGTGAGGAACCGGAGATCTCGAAGAACGACCCGTACAGGCCGGCGGCAAAGCCGTAAACGCTTCATTGCACGCAGATTATTTTGGACACGCGTGAGATCGCTGCGATATCCCCAGGAGGTGGAAATCACCCCAAATCTAATAATATGTTCTCACGCCCTCGTCTTCCTTCACCTGATATGCTTTTACATCACCTTTCTTCTTCTGTAAGTTCTGAGCAATCTTTTTTACTGCACAGTAACAGGAAAAACACTGACGCCGTTTCCTGTGACATCACTGTCACGCACGGCGCTGTAATTACAACGACCTGCAAGCGTGCATCTGTTCGTCTCTCAGGCTCACCTGTCGTATCTCCTCTCCGGCCCCTCGGTACGACTGCAAGTCTTGCAGGATGACCTGGGCCTCCGTCAGTACCTGGTTCACCTTCTCCCACACCTCCGTCTCCGACTGTGAGGGCTGAGCATCTGAAGCACAAGATACGAGGGTCAAAGGTCGAACTGTCTGAGCAGGAGGCGTTTTGATTTGAATGCTTCCTGACGTCACAGATCTGCACGTGTGCCTCAAACCTGGCATAAGAACACGTGTCGTGTTTAACCTGCCCCCCATCCCAACCCTAACAACTCACTAGTCACACTTTTCTGATTCTTGAGTCTCTTTTTTTATCTTCTTTGCAGTTTTATGAGAATTTTTATGTTTAAAAACATTTAATAGAAACATTTTAGGACCACAAGCCCAGACCGGGCAGAGAGACGCTGCATCAGTAACAACGATTCAGACTACTGCAGTCACACAAATCACCCCGAACTTTTCTACTCAGTCTGAATCCTTCTTTCACTGATTCCCCCACACCCACACCCACACCCACCCACACGGTGACATACAGACTTTCTGTATTGGCCGTTTGCTGGACGGCTCCACGTGCACACAGGTCTCCTGACATTATAACAGAAACGTTCAATCATTTTGTGTGTTTGTGTTTGTGTCTCACTCTCAAAGTCCAGGAAGAAGTTTCCGCCGTTGTTGTCGATGTCTCGGGTTAGTACCTTGATCAGGTTCCCCATGCTGTAAAACAATCACAGCGACGGTCAGTGAACAGATTGAGAGCTGCACACGTGCAGCCGTGCTGCAGGATGATGAGCTGGAAACACACAGAAGCACTCAAACACAGCGACACAGGTACCCACGCAGCGCTGCGTCTCTGTGCTCTGTGGATACAGGAGACGGAGCAGCACACGGCTCACATGAAGCCACTCTGTAACATTCTGGGAACATCTTCAGCTTCATTTTCCAACGTGCAGCAAAGTTAAACAGAAGCTCCTCGATGTCTGAAACACGGGCGATAAAACTGCAGGCTGGAAAAGTCTGACCAGCCGGACTCAACTCTGACAGAAAAACAAAAAAGTTAAATAAAACGAAAAAGGCGACACGACCGGAACAAGCTCCTGCCTCTCTGAGAGCTGCCGGACGTCCGGGGGTCTTTATCGTCCCTCGCACTGGGAATCAAAGCTGAGGGAGTGCCGCCGTGCCTCAGACGAGGATGCTGAAGGAAACTCGGGGTCGAAATATAAAAACGAGTTTTCAGGCTGAGCAGTGGGCGCAACAACGTGTTAGTGCTGGACTTTGAATCTGCTTCATGACTTTATGACTTCATGACAGCTCCCATTATGACACTGCTGGAGTTCTGGTGCAGCGTGTCCCTACCAGCTCGGCTTTATTTCGCAGTTTTGTAATTTCTGTGGTGTTCCACAATATCTGTCAGACCTGTTGAAACCTCCAGTGTGGGGAAACCAGAAAACCTAAGCGCTGTTCGGCGCCTTTACCTGGAAACGTAAACCGAAATCCTCTCAGCGTCTGAGAGCTGGCCCTTTAAATGGATCAGCGCCACCTGAGTCACCAGATCAACACCAAACACAGACTTAAAGGTTTTACGGTACGAGATCAGGACTTCTTCACGTCTCCTAGACGTAGTCAGACGGTGACTGACGGAGAGCAGTGGGAACATCTTCACCTGCTATCAGAGATCTCTGGATGCCGTTACAGCCACAGCCCTAAATACAGGAAGAAGACAGAACAGGATCCGCGCCTGTTTCATGGTCAGAAAGAAGACACGATGAGTTCACACAATCTGTGCGCACACTCACTGCAGCGGAGGTGAAAACACTGATTTCACAGTGAAAATTCAGCCTCAGGCGTTAAAGACTGATGTGCAGCAGTCAGAGACGAGTCAGAGGAAAACAAAAAGACGGTTAATCAAAGAAATGTCATTAAATCTCTTCACGTTCACCAGGTCACCAGGTCACTGGTGAACCACTTCAGCTTGGGCTTATTTTAGCCACATGCTAACCGTAAACCAAGAAAATAGAGCTGATTATTCTTCAGATTAAGAGTCTAACAGACACTTTGGCCTCTGACGTCAGATTCACACTTGGTTGTATCGAGGGGTGAAAGTGAACGTAACCATAAACCTAAACCTGATGGATGCTAACGGGTGAAGATTAACATCGATGCAAACATTCAGCAAAACGTCACTCTGGATGTTTGAGTCCACAGGACCGAAGTCTGAGTCCTGAAGTGTGAGGAAGAGGCACACATGCCCCCATCACAGCATCACAGAGTCAGTCTGGACGAGGTCAGCCATAGACTGTATATAAAAGATGTCCACGCCCACTGTGATTCACTGATTTCGGAGTCCATGACGCACACGGGCAGTCTATGGATGCAGCCCGCTAACCAAGCTAGTTCACGTTAGCATGGAGCTCCACCCTCTCGTCCAAATATGGATAGACAAGAGCGAGGCTTCAAAATGTGAAATCCAGCAACCAATGTCTCGCGCCGGCCACGTCCATCTTTTATTTACAGGCTCTGACTGAGACACAAGTTAACATGGAGTGAAATGAGTTTTCACTCCACTGCTGCTGCTTTAAAGCAGGCCGTCAGTTTGTTTGTTCCCTAAGCATCAGTCAGAGACTTTCTGGATGCAATTTCTTTCATTTCAGTGTTTTTAACTCTCAGTCGTGTCAAACAGGCCCAGCTGACGGGCAGCAGTCATGTTTACTGCCGCTGATGTCACACCACATGTGAAACAAGATGCAGGTTTTGGTTCTCTGTTCTGATGAACCCTGGTTCTGATGTTCTTGTCCAGGAGCGCCAGCCTCACTGGCTCAGAGCTGCTGCGTTATTTCACTGCTGTTCCTAATAAAGCGTCTGCTGAGTGCATGTCTCCGTTAGGTGGGAGTGGAACCTAAATTTTACCTGAGAGGAAACACGACACACGGACAGCGGGTGACACAGAGCGGCTTTTATGGGAGGAACGGTGCGTTTGTGTGAAATCCGCTGCAGAGGAAACGCGAGCGTTCTGTCGGAGTTTAAGTCTCAGCTGCAAACCAACTCAAACTGAAAGAAAAGCGCGTTGGCTTGCGTTGCGTTTGCGGCCTGCAAACTGAACTGGAAGCAGCACCCGCTTGTTGAAAACAGACAAAAGAGGAAGTGATGAAGTCTCTGAAAGTTTGGCCTAAATTTAAAAAGAGAGGAAGTAACGCAGACCGAGCAGCTCGGGTCAGGTAAGAATACACTTGGTGAAAATAAGAACTCCAAGCTGCGCCGACAACAGATAACCAAACCAAAACGTCTATTCTCAGATTGTCTTCTTGATGTTTCACCAAGCTCACATTAAGCTGCAAAGGAAGTTTCCACAGCGCTCACATGAAACATTCGAGCGAACAGCTCCTCTAATCCTCGGCGATTTCCTCTTTATCGCGATGGCACAGCTTCAGTCGCTTAGAGGCTGCCTGTGCGCAAAGTTCAAGTTCACTTCAGCACATTCTTGCAAACTTTCTCTGCAATCTCTTCTCACTTTAACGCCTTCGAATCCGTCTGCTCAGCTACAGTATGACAGAGCACCTAGCAGCCAGGAAGTTCATCTCTGAGAATATTCACAAGGTCGAAAAGACGCGCTGAGCAGAAATAAACGAGATGTCAGAGTGTGAAGCTGCTTCTCTCTGCTTGGTGTCAAACTGAAGTTCCTCTTATGCTGACTGAACAGTATCAGTGATTAAGTTTAATGTAAAACCCAGTCTGAGCTCCTCTTTTACTTCTTGTGCTAATAACGGACTTTTCCGTCCAGTGTTTGGTCAGTTGGGAGCTAAGTGGGTGTTTAAAGCAGCTGAGCTAAAATTAACGCTTCTTCCCCTCCATTAATAACTAAGCTGCTGAAATGTGATGTCGTTTTAAGGAACATGTGGTTTGCAGAAAATTCTTTATGAGGAACCGTTCATCCCGACACCGTTCATCTGTGACGTGGAGGAAACGGATCACTTTGTTTCAACCTACCACACAGGGCGTGCCCACAGCACGTACTGTATATAAAAGATGGCCACCGTGGGTGAGCCCACAGTGTTGTCACCGTGCCGGTTTTTGGAGGCACGTGTGACCATGTTGAGATCGGAGGGCGGAGCTCTGAGGAGTGAATCACACAGACACCTGCTAATTAGTGCATCCAACCAAATCCAAATAAAATCCTATGATTTCACTGAGCGACGCCGGAGCTCAGACTGCAGTAACCTCACCGCAGTTACATTACTGCTCAGATAATCTCATTAAAAAGGCTCCGACGGCACAAACACAGTCCAGAGGTGAGGGTCACGAGCTCCACTCAGCTGAGGTGGAGCTACGTTTTGGCGTCAGGCTGTAAAGTTTTAACACGGGAGTCTCACTGCTGGAGCCTCCGGTGGACGTTAGAGGAACTGCGGCGTATGGCATAGAAGAACCAGTCAACGGAAAACAAAGTTGACATTAAGACCTTCCAAACTGACACGCTTCACAAAATCAGCAGCTGGAGCCCGATGTAGACTTTGGTACTCCTGCGCCGGTTTCATTTTCAAGCCTGAGCACCAAATCTGTTTGGAGCAGGCGATTAAAGCAAACACGGTGCCAAGAAATCTCAAACTCTGAGAGAAACCTTTTCAAAGCACAAACAGCGAGACTGTTGGATGTTAGAGGATGGAGGAGTTCTACGAGGACGGAGGTCATTGCAAAGCTCGCGCTCAGTCAAGAAGCCGCATGTCTGCTCCAGATGACCCAGCTGTGGCACGGCGTGTGCCGATGTGAGTCTGGAGCCTCAGGTGTGTCCCGAGGGACCAAAAACATCCTTTTACAGATTTTAAACATTTACCGAGAAAAGAATCAAATCACAAATCCTGACACTCAACAAGTTCAACTGGCCGGAGCTTCGCAGAAAATGTTTTTCTACTGAAAGCTTCAACGCCGGGACTGGAACCTGTGACGGAGTATTTTACACTGTGCTGATAGTACCACTGCCTCACAGCACTGTGAATACTTCATACAATGAGTAAACAGTAAAAAGCATTGGGGGTCTTACATGTACTCGAGTATAGCTGCCATCAGTCTGTACACCGAGCTGCGATCGCCTGTCGACGACACTCAGCTGACATAAAACAAAGGAGAGCAGAAATACTGAGGCAGAAGAGAGCGAAATGTGCTCGTTTTAAACTGACGACTCGAATGTCAAAGCGCCTGAGCCCTCAAACGTTCAGCGTCGCTGTGCACAAACTTATTTTTGCTTGGTGGTGATTCTAATTATACTTAAGTGAAACAACTCAAACTTCCTCCAAACTCTGCTGATGTGCACATAAACCAGATTGTTCTGGTTAGGTATGTAACTGTTTCTCTTCGCTGCCTTAGACGAGCCTCGTGGCTGGAGATTTGATCCGACTGTCACTGTGAGGTGGCTTCATTTTAAAAAAAACGCCTCCAAAAACATCCACATCCAGCTCAAAGCAGGCGAGTTACACCGGCTGCTTCGGTCAGAGTGTGCAAAACTGCAGTGATGTTAGAAGATGTGCCAAAATAAAAGCTCTGCTGCAGACATTTAACTGAAACGTGAGCGACGTCGACTTAAACAATCTGTGAGTTAAACACTTTCCACCAAACACAGGCTGAGTTTGTGTCTCCTCCCAGGATCCAACTGGACATCGGTCTGCGAGGTGAAGGTGTTACCCACTGCACCACAGAGCCACGGCAAGCCATACAAACCAAACACCTTGTGTCTAAACAGACTGGTATCAATGAAATGCACTTCACATCACCGAAAACCAAACGTTGAAAAGTCGGCTTTACGTAAAACATCAGTAATGTCAGCGTCATTCAGTCATACTTACTTATATTTAGTACTTAAGGTGGAAAGTTCCATCTTTTTAATGCAGTATCAGTTAGTACAACTTTCATTTATGAAGAAACTTAAACACTGAAGGCAAGTAAACTTCAAACACTTTATATTTTAAGTTTAAGGCAGTTTATGAAACTGTAGTTCAGGACGTTTCCGAACATAATGAACTCAGTGCATCAAAAACTGAATGAAAGTCACTGTTAGGTGAGCGAGTTTAGTCAATATAGGAGTAAAACACATCAGCTGGGACACTTTACGCTGATAACACACGGTTTATAATCTGCAGCTGGTGTTTTGGTGAGGATTAAACGTGTCTGCTGTTTGCTGATTCCGTCAGATTTTACGCTCGTGTTTGATAAATGAAGCTCAAACGCAGCTTTAAACAGTTAAATAGAGTTCGAATGAATTCCTTTCGCATCCATAAACAGTGACGTGCAGCTGACAGTGAGCTGCTGTGCAGTAAACACGGAGTCGGCCATGATGATGCTGTGACAGTTTCACTCATCAGTGCGCGCTTCTCCTTTCTCCTCCGCGCTTTTAGCCTCGGACTCCGCCGCTCTTTCGGGGAGTCTCGGAGCTGTGACCCCGCTTCAGGAGCTTCGTCTGCGGCGTTAAACTTTGATCACAGAGCTCGTCGCGCCGCCCGGCAGTCGGGCTGACCGGAAGCAGCGCGTGCCAGCGGCTCCGGCTCTGTCTGCGTAAAAACGCGTAACCGAGCGGCTTGTTCCCCGCGGCAGAGACACGCTGCTTCGCCCGGAGCTATAGACTGGCGCGGAGGCAGATTTGAGCCGTGATCCGCGGGCAGGGGCGCTGCGGCTGCAGGAGGAGGAACTTTAAACCCTGCGGAGTTTTTCTCGGAGTCTGCGGATTGCAGGACCTGACATGTCTGATCTGAGACCAGGATCCACCCAGAGCACTGATCGCCCCCCTCCTCCCTGCAGATCCACCACCCTCCCTCTCCCCACAGCACGGCCCCCGTCCGCCCTCCTCACCTTGACTGATAGCTGATCGATATGTGCGGATCGATGCCGTGCGTCCTGGCTCCGGTGTGTCCGCGGTGGTCCAGGTGTCTCCCGGCGGTCCGCCTCCTCTACATGCTGCGCGAGTGTGAACCCGGAAAACAGTCGCGCGGCGCTCCGTTAACTATAAAAGGAGTGATTTCCTCAGGAGGAACTAAGCGAGCAGCCAATCAGCGAGCCGTGACGGCAGCAACTTCAGCTGCAACCTCGCGGTCGGCCGACGGAGGCAACCCGAGCTCCGGTGCAACTAAAACACGAAAGCAGAGCCTCGGGGCACGAGTCTGCTCCCTGCTGCAGTCTCACAAACACCAAGCATCACCGGAAAGTAGCTCCACAGCGTTTATATCATGACCATCCCCACGAAGACGTCACAGCAGAATAATCAGAACTCCGGGATGTCAAAGAAATCACAAAAATCATCATTTTTATCGGTCAGCCGAGTGTTTGTGTCACGAGACAGTCTCCATCTATAACTCCACAGAACTTATAAAAACACAATAGACTCATTTATGACAAACTGTGGTAATCTCTGTGCTCTGATTGGTGGGTTCTCTATTTTAACTTTTTCTATTCTAATGTTTTTCTTAATATATAATATATAATTCTTCTTAATATATAATAATATTTGCTGCTCTTAACTTTGAACTGTCCACTTTCTGCTGTGACTAAACAAACGTGTGGGACTAATAAAGGTTTATTTTATCTTAATAACAAGTCTCATTTATAATACTACAGGTGTCCTGAATAGAAATCTCTACTTGAATATTTACGGTGTGTTCATAACCTGACCACGAATCATAAACACAGATGAAACGTGAGAAAGAAAGAAAAGAAAACCCGTTCACAGCGTGGAGGTCGTGGCCGGTGGTGTCTGTGGGGCCCGTTACCCTCCCACGCTGCAGAGACGTGCGTGTTAGCTCAGCTGGTGAGTCTCAGCTGGACGTAGGTGTGACGGCGGGCTGTGCGGGGTGTAGCTCGCCTTCTGCCTGTGACAGCTGGGATGGACTGATGGATGCACGTGTAAAAAAAGCTCCACATGTATCTAGATTCACCTTTAAATAGCGCGACAAAGCACTGTGGACGGTGTGGTGAGAGCATGAGTAACAGCATCTATCGTCCATCCAGGCCCTTGAGCCCAGCACTGATAATCGACTTTTTCATACTGTATGTAACTATATTTGAAAAATATTGACTTGGTACATTAAAACAAACATTAGCCTTTTAATCGTTTTCAGCTGTAACATCCGTCCATTTCTTTTCTTAACGATGAGGATCACAGGGAGCTGGAGCCTCACAGGCTGAGAGCTGGGTAACACCTCCATACTCATTTTCACCTAAATATTATATAACTAAATGCTTTGTCACGTGATCCACTGAAAATACTTTTTTTCTTTGTTAATCATTCATTTGTAATGTAGGTTTTCCTAATTTACCCCCCGTCCTCCTCTCAGTGTCCCGAGCCCCTCTGCAGGACTTTACCCTCATTCTCCTTAAACAGCAAACATTTTGCACGGTAATGCATAACAGTGACCACAGCTGACAGGCGATAAACAAAGTGACAGCACAGCGTGCAGTTGTTTCACACAGTGACACAGAAATGTTCACACTTGTTGCTGTTTTAAAGTTCGGGGTGAGCTGGTGAACCCATGCTGAGAGGCACATGAGGAAGTCACAAGTAAGAGGTGGCAGACGAGGAGAAAAAGAGGAGCAGGATATAGAACACACGGTTTGAGCGTGGTCTCTTTGATTAATGAGACTGAGAGGAGGAGGGCAAAGAGCTCAACCCACTC
Source organism: Hemichromis elongatus (assembly GCA_015108515.1). Taxonomy (NCBI): domain Eukaryota; kingdom Metazoa; phylum Chordata; class Actinopteri; order Cichliformes; family Cichlidae; genus Hemichromis; species Hemichromis elongatus. The sequence continues at coordinate 636 of VUQR01018806.1, read as the reverse complement.
AGATCCTCTGTGGTCACGACGATCAAGAAGAAAAGTCGCTCTAAAAGCCGAAGGACCGAAGAGTGTTCAGTTTAGCTTGAATGAGTTTTATTGATGTAGCACCAAACGTGCTTCATCAAGTTTCACCAAGCTAAACTGATTTGGTCCAAATCACAGCAGCAGTTGCTTCAAAGTATTTTATAATTTAAGACCCTAAAATAATAGAGAACAAGTCCCAATGATCACATGACTCTATATGAACTACAATTTGTCAACAGTGGGAGGGAAAAACACCCCTTTAACAGGAAGTAATCTCCAGCACAACAAGGCTCAGGGAGGGCCGGGCATCTGCCATGACAGATATTATTTAAGACCTTGTATGTGAGGAGCAGGATTTTGAATTCAATTCTGGATTTAACAGGGAGCCAATGAAGAGAAGCCAATACAGGAGAAATCTGCTCTCTCTTTCTAGTTCCTGTCAGTACTCTGGCTGCAGCATTTTGAATTAATTGAAGACTTTTCAGGGAGTTTTTAGGACTTCCTGATAATAATGAATTACAGTAGTCCAGCCTGGAAGTAATAAATGCATGAACTAGTTTTTCAGCGTCACTCTGAGACATTATATTTCTAATTTTAGAGATGTTGGACAAATGGAAG
>VUQR01018805.1:0-11455 GCA_015108515.1 Hemichromis elongatus | reverse complement strand
TTAAACCTTTTCTTTCAAGGCGTGACTTGGAGACTCTTATCCATGCTTTTATAACCTCACACTTGGATTATTGCAACTCCCTTTTAATAGGGGGTTGGACTGGGCACTCTGACACGCCATGCGGCACGGTTTTTATCTGGTAAAAGGAAATTTGAGCACATTACTCCGGTCCTGGTCTCCCTGCACTGGCTTCCAATTGAATTTAGGATTCATTTTAAAGTTCTTTTATTGGTTTTTAAATCTTTAAATGGTCTGGCACCTGCATATTTGTCTGATTTGCTGAAGCCCTATGTCCCCACTCGTTCGCTCCAGTCAGCTGAGCAGCTGTTGCTCTCAGTCCCCAAATCACGGCTGAGAGGAGACCGAGCATTCTCTATCGTGGCTCCTAAGTTTTGGAATAATCTTCCTCTTCACATTAGGCTATCGAGATCAGTGCTGTTTTTTAAATCCAGATTGAAAATGCACTTTTATTCACTTGCTTTTGACTCAGTGGTTGACTGACTTCTATTTACTTCTATTTTATTGTTTTCGCATATGTTTATTATTTTATAGTATTTATTATTCTTATGGTATCTATTATGTTTCTATTGTTCAGCACTTAGGTCGGCCTTGTGTGATTTTAAAGTGCTATATAAATAAATGATGATGATGATGATGATGATGAACCTAACAGAAAAAAAAAAAACATTCTAGTTCTGAGCCAGTGATACCAGCCAAAATCATGGACACCAGCTCAACAGATCACCTCAAAAAAAGTTTGCAGTTCTATGCATAGTAGTGTCTTTCACAAGCAACCCTGAAGCTATTCCCTACTAAATGCCACTTAAAATAGCACTAAGTCTATATTTCAAGGAAGTCTGCAAACTGCAGTCGAGATTTGACATCACAGACATTAGCCAAGTGTATTTTTCTGACGTTGTGTTACTGCACAAACCAAATAAGTGAAAAAGCAGACGGTCTTTGTAAACTGAGCGATGTGTGAACACAAGCTAGTATGACTAAACACAGGAACAAGACACACACCAGACTGACATGAAGCTAAAAGTGCAAACAGAGGTCATGTACCTGTAATAACTGGCTTGTATAATTCAGCAGGTCCGGATGTGCTGTTGTGTTGTTCTCAGACAGATTACCAGCATCGCCTGGGGTTTCTGACACCTAGATGTGAAGGATGAGGATGTGGCAGCTATCGTCAGGGGAACACAGAGGATCAAGATTGTCACATACATCTTTCGGAGTGGCAACATCCATCAGTTTCACAAGCTCTTCATTTAGTGGAATTCCCTCTTGTGCCTTCACTCCTCTTCTCTCTACACTCTTTTCTCTTCAGTTATATTGGTGTTTACTTATTCTGTAAGTAAACAAACATGAAAGTTTTTATTTTTATTTTACAAACCTGCAGTTATAAAGAGGCACAGTTATAGCCATGATTTTTTTTTTTACAGACGCTGGGTAACCATATTCTACTCAAATCCAAAAGAAAAAAAGGACACCTGCACAACCTTTTCTCACTCTTAATTCTCTTTTTAAAAAATGAAATATGACGCATTCAATATGGCCAACCAGAGTGGCTGTCTAATGATCACATGTCTTCAACTCTCACAGGTTTACCAGATTTGAGAAGTAATTAAGGTCATAATGCATTATATGCATAGAGAATGAAATAACTTACAAAATATACTCTTTTCTGTATTTTTGAACTCCTCTACTAGTTATTGATGATTTGCATGGCTTCTGTGATGACACACGCTTTATAATTTTGTAAGCATTAAGAGTTTGCTGTTGTGCTTTGTGCTTTTTTCCTGATCTGATTATCAGCTCATATGGTGATAGGAGCAGCAACCATTTAAACTTTTTTAAACACTGTAATGTAGCATTTATCAAATTTCAGAAATCAGCTTGTACACCGCTGAAATTCAAACTTGCCATCCTGAAGCTTGATATACTGAAGTAATTCAAAAAGGTTGTTTTAAAGAATTTTTAATGACGCTGTACCAGTCTTTTGCTTACTTGTAATAGGATGTTCTTAGCGATTGTGTGCATGTTCACAATGATGGGCATTTCTCTACAGTGGTTGAGGCGAATGTTTAATAACACAGGTTCAAAGACGCTCCATTATAGGAGAGTAGAGAAAACGGAGGGGAGGAAAAGAAGTGGAGAGCAGGAACATAATCCGTCCTCCCGTGAGCTCTGTGCAGCTGACAGACAATGTTGCAAGGACAAATTTAATTTAGTCAGGGGATTTAGCCTATTCGGTCGCTGCTTTTGCTTTGTGAATGTCTAGTTTTATTTGGCTGCTCTGTGCTGATGAAGAACCAGAGTTAACTGATCCGAACCTATTTACCTTTGTGGCTTCAGTTTGAACATCCCATTAACTTTACAATGGCAAAAGACTTTCATGGTGTAATTAGTTCATATTATCCACAGTGACAATTTGGAGAATTAAAACATTGTTGGATATTTTACTGCAGTAATTACACTTATTTTCAATGAGAGGCCAAACATAAGAGGCCTATATGCATTTCATGCTTATGACAGATATAGAAGCCAGGCAGCGATTATATACGATTTCCACTTGGCAGATAAAACGGAGCATCTGGTTTCACAATAACTACAAAATAAATCTCTGGAAAAATCTGTGAAGAATGAAACAGCCGTACCTTCTTTCTTGTAAAGCATAGATATGTCTCTTGTGTGTGTAGATATATTTAGGGGTGAGGAGGGCATACCTTCACAAACAATACCGCCTGTTTCCCTCCACCCACCATAACCACAGAGAAGGTCCCACTGCACCGAGGTAACAGGTGCAAAGGTTTAAGACACTTTTACTACTACACTCTTATCCCAGCATGCATCAGTCCATCCCCACATGGGTAGAGGAAGTCAGATAAGAAAAAAAAAGCTGGAGAAAGTTTTCTAAACTGAAAAATACGAGTGAGTGAAAGAACGAACATCTCCATGCATTATTTGCCTGGCTGTCAGTCATTCCAAATGGTGTTTTATCAAAGCATGAAGTGTGGGCAGAGCGAGTAATGGAAGAGTTTCATTGTCATTCTACCTCCACATTACGATGAAGAAAAATTACAAAAAGACAAAGACTGGCTGGTGAGAAGAGAAAGAGAGAGTTAGTGGTTAAATGTCATATTAGATTACTGAAAATGTGAGGAATAAAAGTCTGTCTGCAAAGTTTACTTCATCAAGCACTGAATGAGTGAAAAAAGAGAGAATGAACGCTCAGACTAATTAGCGGGAATGTTGTGACTAGAGTTTGGATATTAAAGACAGCTGCCAGGAAGAAAAAAGAAAAGACAGACTGAGGAATGATGTGAGAGAACGAGCACAGCAGACTTTTGACTTAATGAGTTTAGTTCTGCTCATCGAGCTCATCTGCCTGGATATCAACACACGTCCTTTTACTTACGAAATTAATATCTGAAGTACCGACTGTTATTTTTCAAGACAGAGACAGAATAGAAAGCACACAGATAAGAGTAGAAGCAGAGCGTCACACAACATAATGCTATTTACACAGTTCAAGACCTGGGAATAGGTATTCTTTTAGAAAAATCCACTTTCTTAAGCTCTAAGCAAACTGAATAGTTTCCACTGATCAAATATGGAGACAAATTAATTAGGCAGCAGACTTCTGAAGATGACAAGAATACTAAGTTGTAGCATCACTTTGTTCTTTTAGTCTTATTTTGCATTTTTATATCATGGATCATGTATTTTAATAGTTTTGGAAGTCCTACTTTAGCTATATCACAGTGTACTTACAGACTCAAGCATGTAGATAGCAGATGATGGCCAAGCTTTAAACTCAGGTTCTAATCTAAATCACTAAACCACTACGTTTGAATTTTAAGTAAGAAGGAATATATTGGAAATTTCAGTGTGTACTATTTATCACTTACTTTCTGAAGCTGTGTGCACAGAAGATGAGTACCTCAAATTAGGGAATGAGGCATCTGTTTCCCAAACTGATTCTGTACACTAACTCCAAGCAAGTTTTCTAATATGTAATCTGCTCAAGTCTTGATTTTTTTTTATTAATGTATTTTTTTTAATTTATTTATCTGGGCCAAACACAATTTCCTGTCAATGCAGACAGTAAATAGAAATGAAATAATCTGAATGAATGAATGTGTGAATTGTTTCAAAAGCCAGCGTGTGATTTCATGACTGAATTCTTACCTGTTCCACCTTACTTCCATCTCAGAAGAATTATAAAGTATAAAAAATCAGCTGAAGACAAATGATCCTGTCCAGTTTGTGAATAAAATGAGAATCACAAGAAACAGAGGAGATAAAATACAGGAGCCACTTTAAGTTGATCACCGAGAAATAAATCTGACATTGTTCTGGCTCATTTATAAGCTATGCAGGTTTTGTTTTGGATGTTACTGCTGTCTCGGGAGGTGATTGTTTCAGACAAATGAAGATCAATGTGGTAAGAGAAATAAGAGCATTTTTAAGATCTTAAAATTTGGATAGGGCTAGGATGAAAGAAAGGTAAGGCAAGGTATGGATTAGTTCTCACAAAAGCACAATATTTCAGGTACTGTAAAAACACAGCAGCTCTGCCATTCCAGTAAATTGGAGGGCACAGTGCAGTCACTGCTTTCCTGGGAAATAGCAGGCCATCTCTGAAGATTGAACCAATCAGAAAACTACCAGGGCAATTGGAATAGCCTATTTTCCAATTTATAAGAAAGATATGTGGATAATATTTCTGACAAATAGGCAAGCAAACTGCACAGTAAACATACTTCCACAAAAGCTATCTTCCTTGAAATGAAATAAAACTAGTGGAACTTAGGATAATATTAATAGTAGATAATATTTCACTACCAAAAGCACAAACGTAGCAAGAGCACAAAGCTTTCGATAATTAACAGTCATTTCCCTTCTGCTAGAATGTGGGAAATGTGTCTGAGAGTTTCAGTGTCCAGTCAATAACAGCCCAGTAATCAGACTCAACTGCTCATTCTTTTCACCTCCCACTAAATAAAAAATGTAAGATGTGGAGATTTAGATGTCTGAAAAAAGGCTAGATCAATGAATATCAAATGTCACTGGAAGGTATAGAGCTAATGTCTGCACAAAGTGATGACAATGTCTGTATGCACTTTAATTTTTTTTTTAAAGTTTCCCAAAAAGTTCTATGTAGTCAAACACCTCTGTGAGATTGTTTGAAAATCCAGTGATGGCAAGAGTTCGTGCTTTTCATTTTGGATTAATTCTATTCATTAAAATAATTGATTTGATGTCTTCTATTCGGATTCAAATTGACAGCCTGAAAAATTACATTTCAAAAGCATCTAAGAACCAACCTGGTGCTGACTCCCCCACCCCCCAAGAAAAAGAAAGAAAAAAGAATAAGAAGTAAAAGATACCTTCTGTGCAGAAACATTATACATAGAGACTACTAAGAGCCACAAAATCCTCAGTTTGGAGGAAGGAAGTTTGCAGCAACAATCCATCCATTTTGTGTCGCTCCCTTTAGATTACATTTCTCCTTCAGAATCTCTCCATCCATCTGCTGAAATCCTATTTTCATGACAAACAATAAGACAGACACACTCACTCCATCTCTTCTGCCTGTATCTGCCAGGGAATGGGACGAACAAGGATTGGACCAGAATTACAAATCACGAGTTTGGAGGAGACAAGCAGTTCCAGTTCTTATATAATGTTACTAATAAATGTTTTAAAAAGCTTCTCTGTGTCTGTCTGTCTCTTCACTTATCTCAACAGTTGTTCATGTCATCTACTTCAAACTTGGCAGATGTATTGCTTGCGACCAGAGTTAATACAGTGGTGAATGTAAAGTAGCTGTTATGATGGGTGGTTCAATGCATTCTCATCCCAGTGAGTCAAACATTGCCTTGTTGTCTTGAGCAGATGGGGTCACAGAGATATGCAGAAGGGGTTCTTTGGTAACAGTGCTTTGATAAACCAGCTGCAATACTGGATGCTAGGAGGTGAAATCCAGTTTTTAAAATTAACGGGCTTTGCATAAGAAGACAGGAGGGGTGGCAATGGGATAGAACCTAAATTTCTAAGCCAGCAGAACGTGTTTCAAGTCTCATTTGGGAGCTTTGTGTTTTCTAACCAGTTTTCACTGGCTGATTAGTTTTGTGTTCAATCTCTTTTTACTTTGCCTTTCAGTGGCTTTGATTAGGTTTAGGTACCAGAAATAAGAATAAATTGGGAAACTTCTTATTTAGGGTAAAATATGCCTCTTTAATGCGTAAATTTGAAAAATATTGCCCAAAGGTACCCACTATGTTTAAATGTGACACCAAGGGGTGCCATTCAAAAGTCACACATCAAACAATGGCCACGTCCACTAAACGGCACCTCGTGCATATCTCTGAGAAGCCAGGAACTCAGTATTTGACGTCCAAGGAACGAGGCACATCCTATAACTAAACCTCTGAGTGTGAATACCAAATGAGTAATATTGTTTGCTGATAAGACATAACTGTATCTTCACAGATCTGTAGAACAAAAGCAAAGGCCAGTGACTATGACATCTGCCTCTTTTAATGTAGTGTACTAAAAACATATCTAAATTTTTATGTAAATCTCTAGGAGTACTGATTGTTTCATACTGTATAATGTAATTTATTATATATAATAACGTGTGTTACAATTAATTATGGATGAAACTAATTCTCACCACCAACAAATAATTAAACTCTGCGTAAAAACTTTTGGTTTTTAATTTGGCTATTAATAAAAATAATTAGTCTTTGTTATGAAAATTGCACTGGAGTGCCTCTAGTTCAATAAATGTTGCAATGTTAAATGTCGAGTGCTGTTGTTAGTATAGTTGTATGTTCAATTCTACAATTCATGTGGTGCATTTAGGATCTTGCTGTTCTTTGAAAATGTGTGTAACAATATTACCACTCGGACCGTGTGCTTTACTCAAAAGGCCAGCTATATCTGAAAATGTTCACGGATTAAGAAAAAGAAAAAAAAAGCTTAAACTCTGACTAAACCGGCGACTTTGAAGATTTGAGCTGCTGCTCTGGTAACAAGATAGACCCAAAGTTTGCTTCAGGGAACAGAAAATCCTGGGCGTTTTCCAAACTGTCAACAAACTCAGCTATAACTCAGTTATCCGTATACAGGGAATGGGACCCAGATGTGAAGTCAGCATGTGCTGTCACAACACCCCTGTCCTCAAACATCAAAGTGAGCTGGAGCGGATGCCGTGGGAGCAATCGTTCGACAATCAGTGCTATCGCTCACAGCAACAGCTCACCGAGGAATAAACCTTCTCATCACAACTCTGACTGACCTACTCTGCACAGTATCAGACGTTCGTGTTCTCTGTACCCTACAGACTGTGAAGCAGCCACTGGGCTACGCTGAACAGAAGACATATATAAAGTCTAACTCATACCTAGTGCAACAAAAAACAAAACAGCTGCTGCTGTTAAAACCTACAAGAGCGCTAATAACTTGACAGGTATCATTATAAAAGTGAGCACCATAGAAGATAGCATCATGTGCAGCTCTTAAATTCACTGATCTGTTACTTAAACTGGACTGCACCAGGATTGTGTGAAAACTGCATAGCTCTACCAGCAAAGCTCAGATAGGGATGGTCATTTCAGCATTGCTGTGCAAGAATTTAATTCCTCAGTCCATTGGTTTCTATAGGTTGCACCATGGATCAAACCATATATCTGTAACTTTGCCTCCGGAATTTGTTGATTTTTGCATTCTGGCCATTCCGGTCAAAACTAATACTCGGATATATTTGTTCCCGCAACTAATTAAAACATTTACATGACCAAAGACTTTGCAGTGCTGACTCTCATTCCAACTGTGTTACACCAGCAAATACACTCAGCGTGTACACATGCGAAACTCTGGAAAACTGGGGCATCCCAGTTCTGTCTAGGAGTAATTTTACAGAGGTGGTAACTGAGCGCCAAGATGAGCCCAGCAATATCTAGGTAGCACATCCACATCACGGACAGTAGCTCTCTGTATTAGAGATAGGCATTTGATAACTGAACAGACATTTTTTTTTAATCACACAGTAATCACACTAAAGCACATTTTCCCACAGCTGGGACAAAACAAATCATATGCTTCAAAGCAGTTTATTAGAATCAGTCCCCTCTAAAACCAGAGGGGGGTTCATACTCACGAAATCAGGAGGTGATTTTATAAGTTTGAAATCACAGGGTGACCTCAGTAGAATTAATAGGAACTTGAGTAGGTTATGTAAAATCTTGCCTGTAAGAGGTTGAAGCCAAGTGTTGCTAGTACCACAGCACACGTTACTCACACCAGCACCTTTCTCTCATGGATTTTATCACGTTCTGATTCAAATCTCTTCCTTTCCTGTCACGTCCCTCATCGTGCAGCTAATGTTGTTTAATAGAATTATGCAAAAGAACACCACTTTGTCCTGGCCTGAACATATTGAATTATCCAGCTGAGCCGGCAGAGGAAAGACGAGAAAAAACCCAGGAGATAGATGACCTCTTGAAGTCACTAGCACGTCTCTTTCTTTTCTTTTTTTCTCTGAGGGTTAATGTGATCTTGATGAAACCCTGCTCCTACAACGGTTTATGTAACGGTTAAAAAATGAGCGGAAGTGACAGACAGATCCACTCTCCATTTTTAATACCAATGAAATATAACCACAAATGAGGAGAGTGTAGCTTGATATGTAATTACAGCACAGAGCACGAAGTGAGCCAGATTGTTGCATAAAACAGGGGATTCATCACTTTACCATTTATTTAAATGCTTCCAATGATAAGCAGTTTTCTGTGGTAGCTGTGGGTCTGTCTCTTTGCATTAATATGGTTTTGATACACTGTTTTAACGCTACATGAACAGAAAACTGACGGGAGAGCAAGTGAACGATGACAGTTGCTAAGGGGTTCAATCTGGAGCTGCTCCACTTAACTGGAGGATGAAGAGAAGAGAGCCGAGGAGGGACGATGATTTAAGAGAGCCGAGGAGTAATGTACTATACTCAGTGGGCTGCAGTCTCTTCAGTGATGAGAGCATTGTCATATTAATGGGATCTTGTATTCGTTTGTATGAGTGGATGTACAATTTATACAGGAAAAAAAAAAGGTTCATAAGAACAAGAGTGATGAGATGGATAAAGGAGAAAATGAGGCAGGAAGGAAGAGGAGACAAAAGAAGGAAGACAGTATCAAGAGCTATATGAGTTGTAAGAAGCTGAAATTAAATAAAAGAGATGGAATCAGGGCAAGTTTAGTTTGAACAAAAGGTCAAAAGAGATTGACTAAAGATTTTATATCAAACACGTCAACGTCACGTCAACTTGCGAAAGAATAAGAAAGTAGGAACCATGAGACACAGAGGTTTAATTTTTGAAGAACTGGGCCTTCAAAAAATTTTATAGGTGTGATTTTATATTCAGTAATAAATCAATTTCAAGAGTGCAGATTTCACTCGAGGTCTTTTCGGTTGCGAATGCGATAAATTTTAAACTAAAAGAAATTTCCTGACTGAGTTCCTTCCTGATTGTCCAGCAAGAGGATAAGAGTCATCACATCTACTACTGATGTGAAAAGGTGAGCATATCACAGTAGTACAACTGCTTTTACATCTGTAAAACTACATTCAGAGGAAAGAAGAACATCTGAGCTCGTAGAGAGTCAGAAAATGTTCTAAGCCATACCTGAGCAGTACTCTTTTGGCATCTGTCCACTTTGTCTTTAAGGTTATGCATATTAACTCTTTCCACATGTGAGTCCCTGTACCAGGCACAGTCTATCAGACTACATGTATCTACCAGCATTTTTTCAAGGTTGGAAAATCCAGAGCATTGAGTGAAAAGTCTATAAAATAGTCCAAATTTCAATTTCAGTTTTGGTTTTTCACAAATATTGTGACATTTAGCTTAAGAAGTCGAGTTCCTGAAGACCGAGGAAAGCAAACTTGAGTGGACAACATTTGTCAATTTCATTTCTACCTGAAAAAACAAAACCCTTTAAGTAACCCTACATTAATGAATAGTTTTCAGCGGTCTAATTCTCAAATAATGATGTAGTGGTTAACACATTCTGTTGGCAATTTCCGTGATTTTTTTATGGAGTGTTTCTGCTCAGTAAGATATGAAGGTACATGTTCAGCAGCAACATCATAAAAATGAGCACTTATTTCCTTTTAATTGCATAACTAATTTGATGGTGATGAGGAGAGAGCAGTGATGCCCAAGTGGGAGTGGTGAAAGACTTGCTTTTATGTATTATTATTATTATTATGATGATCATCATTTTTTAGTCATCTGCTCTGTCAGGGTTGTTGAGGCCATATTCTACAAAGATGTGTGGAAGAGACTGGTTATTATTGATGATTGCAGGTTTAGACGTGATAACTGGAACTGCAGTGTGTGGGAGGACAACAATTTCACCCCTAAATATCAGAACAATTGACTCTTGCTTTTAAAAAAGAAAAATGACTCATTGGGTTTTCTTTGCACACTTCATCATGCTTTTGCCGACTATACTCATGCTCCTGATCCATGTGACTGCGACCAAGAAAAACTAATAAAATTATTTTTTTTATATTTCACACAAAAATGTATTTGCTTTTACCCTAAATTTACAAAACTACATATGAAAATGGACTGTATTCTTGGCCGAAGTGCCTATTTGCTTTATTTGTGAATGAGTAGATGTTAATTAACTTCTCATTTACCAGTAAAGTGATCAAATATCTAATATGATTAAAGTACACTGAATGCATGTCAGAAGTCAAGTTTTTAGACATGAGTAAGAGAAAGATCTGAAATGTGCCATTATGTAAAAACTATTTTGATTAAATTCATCAGTTTTTAAAATTATAATCCAATCCAATAGCCACTATCAGTTATCAGTCACATACATGTTGACAGTGGGCATCCCCCCATGCATGCATACAATGTAATTCAATAATGCTATTCCTGTTTGTACAGGAATATAATGTTACAAAGCTCCATTTGTTATGCTTTAGTCATACTAGAGAAAACAGTGGTTAGAGATCGCAGCTTAACCAAAATTATCACAACCATGTGCAATAAACTTGCCACCTTGTTGCTTATGAAATTGTTGATTGAAGATGGGAATCAGATCTGTGAATTATAATAGTCTAGTGGTCATTAAGTACGGTGGCCCTGAAGTGCAAATCACAAAAACAAATCACAAAACGCACAACAAATTGAAAAGCGCAAAAACAAATTGAAAAGCGCAACAACAAATCACTTAACGCAAAAACAAATCACAAAACGCACAACAAATTGAAAAGCGCAAAAACAAATCACTTAACGCAAAAACAAATTGAAAAGCGCAAAAACAAATTGAAAAGCGCAACAACAAAAACCAAACCGGAAGAGGTAGGTACCAATGCTGCAACAACAGGCATCACTGATTGGATGATGGATCCGGTAGCCTTTTGAACTGGA
>VUQR01018804.1:10621-21333 GCA_015108515.1 Hemichromis elongatus | reverse complement strand
GCAGGTTAGCACCTCACGTAATACATGGGCTATATTTTCACTAGTGTGAGAGTCAGTTCAAAGTCTTTGGTGAGGAAGTGCACTGTGAAACTCATATATGGTTCCGTTGTACGACTTGACCATAGGTTCTGTAGTGCTTGCGTAGTTTTCAGCTTGGTTCGTTTCGAACATGACGGTCTTGCGGCATGTTTTGTACATTTGTGGAATGGCGACATGGGAAACGTAGTTTCATGAGGGGATGCGGTATCTCCGGTCCATTTTATGTATCCGACTGGTAAGGCCTCTCTGCTAACTGTACTTATAGGCATCATGTCTTTAGCCCAAACATGTGTAATGGCCTCTGTTATTTCTTTGAACTGCTTCGACGTTACAGAGACGGCTCTGCTCTTTGTCTTAACTTTAGCAACCTTTGTTTGGCTAGCCCTATCTTTCTGGAACTGTTCAAACAGTTCTCTGTGGTTGTATTGAAGATGATGGGGGAGATTAGTAGTGTTTCCTCTGGTGGTTGCCACGAGTGTTCGGCAAGTTTTGCAGAGTACCTGTGTTTGGAGAACGCCGTCTTTATTTTTTAGTTTGTTTTTTTTAGCCACGAGTTCATTGTCATTAGCGTTCTCGTCATGCATCTTGCTCTCAGCCATTACAACTCTGACTCGTTGCTGCAGCTTTGTTCGCAAATGGATTAGAGGCGGGCCTCTAATCCATTTGATTGGTTAATGCTTGATTGGTTAATAATGCTGTTATTATTCTTTATTTTATTTTATTTAAGTTATTACAGTCAGGACAGACTTGACTGGGGAATAGGAAAGGGAGAAAGAAAGAAAGACAGGAAGAGGGACAGTGAGAGCGGACACTAAAAAAAAAATCTGCTGGATCACCTGTTGAAAGGAAAAAATAAAACCAGCAAAAGGAGAGCAACAGAATACACACAGCAATAACCTAGATAAGTAACAGCAAATACTAAATATTGAATGTTATTGTGCAGCATGCAAGACTGAAAGCGCACAATGTGCTTTGAGGTAGCAGCTAAGAAATGTGTAGTTTGGGTCTGTGAGCGCCCATGTGCACACCTGTGTACATGAGCACGCTTGTATTTAAAATGTTCCTCCAATTAACATCTGTTAGCGCAGGGATCTCAAACTCTAGTCCTTGAGGGCCGCTGTCCTGAAACTTTTCCATGTGTCCCTGTTGCAACACACCTGAATACAATTAGTCTGTCATTAGCAGACTCTATAGAACTTGACTGCATGCTGAGGTGGCAATTCAGCCATTTGATTCTTGTAACAGCAGCTCATGAGTGAATGAACATGGTGCAACAGAAGTACTTTTAAAAGTACATTTTTTCCAAACACTTAGATTTACATAAATTTACTTGAGTAGGGTCAGGGACAGCTGCTTCAGCATGTAGTCAAGTTCAGCGGCCCTCGAGGACTGGAGTTTGTGACCACTGTGCTAGAGGGTGTGGGGGAGCCATAGCCCTGCCACCCCAGGGCATGAAGCAGGCATGGAGGAGATCCAGGCCCCAGACATCCAGAGGCCCCCGGAGCACGAGAGTCCAAGGAGGATCATCGGAGGGGCAACCGCACCGCTCTCCTGGAAAAAGCTGAGGAGAGCCCCAGACATGGGGTCACCCAGCTGCTACGGTGTAGAAGCCACAGGCGGCTGCAGTGACAAGCCTGCGGGCTCTGCTAGCAGCCAGTTGTGCCAGAGTGGACTGAGCCCCGGTCCCAGAGGTTTCCCCCACCCCTGGAAGGGGCCTGACCGAGCCACGGGCACAAGGCCCTGCCAAGCAGCCTCTGGGAATGAGCCGTACATACCTGAGTGCCCAGCCCTGGACACCAACAACCACCATGGTTGAGGGCATCCGCCACCAGCAGGGAGTGTGGTGGGGGAGATAGAAGACCAGAGATGTTCCCAGAGAGGTGGAGACTAAGACCCAATCTGACATAAAATCACAGACAAACAGGCACACAAAGACACAAACATGCATTTTCACCCTCGCCCAGCATAGAGACAAACAAGTATGGATACCATACAGACACTCACAGTCCCCAAACATACTCTATACCCAGGTCCAGGTACCCTCGCCCCCAGAGTGAATGGACTAATTCTTATATAGTGCTTTTCTACTCTCCTGGAGTACTCAAAGCGCCCTACACAACATGCCTCATTTAGCCATACACACAAATTCACACAAGCACTGTTAGCTATACTTTCAGTGCTTTCGAAGCATATGCATTCATACTCCGATGGAGGCATCAGAGATCAAATTGGGGTTAGTATCTTGCCCGAGGCTATTTGGCATGCAAACTGGGGGAGCCAGGGATCGAACCGCCAACCTTTTCCAATCAGCAGCTGACCTGCTTTACCTCCTGAGCTACAGCCTCCCAGAGCGGCAAGATGTTACCCTTTTCCCTGGGGTGGGGACAAATAGACTGCAATCAGGCCTACTGTAGCAGGGAGGCCAGCATCCCAGACCCTGACCAGACGGTCAACTCCTACTCTCAGCCCCCCGCCCAAATGGCAAACAGAGAACGGGGGGTGTGAAGACCCCATACCTATCTACACCTGCTCTTATGTGGTATTGCTGCATGCTGTTCTAAAGTGCATCTAAAACACGGGGGCATGGTGCTTCCTGCCAGAGAGCAGCAGGTGTTAGCACGGCCTAATGCGGGAACCCTTAATGTCTACATACATTTAAAATTGAGAGATGGCCACCGAGGTTGAATACACAGACCATTCTCTGGATGCAGTATAGCGTGCCCACCCCCAAGACCCTATATGTATGTGTTATGAGAGTATGAGTATTGTGGAATAAAATTAAGGCACAGGTGGCAAGAAGGGGACAGAGGGGGGAATACCTCCCCTGAACCTTGGTGGCACACCTGTACCCCAACGCCCTAAGGATGTAACAACCTCCCAGCCACTTGATATCTACTTCAAATTGATATCTACTCAAATTCTCCGTGTTTGAATATTAGTGACCTCAGTCAGGTCACTTGTCATTTGAAAATCTTGTGAATACGACAGCTCGAGAAAGAAGGCGATTAGGTTTTTGAAATTCATACCATCTGCTACGAGGCTGAGGGGTCCTATTTGCTGCCGCCAGTATTTTCCAGAGTTTTTCAGCACTGTTGACTTTAGAACAAACAAGTAAACCGTAACATCTGTGTTATCACAGCATCTAGTAAAAGACAAACCTGCCTTTCTAATGACTCAAGTACAGACTGACGTCGTACGATCGCTGATTTTCAACCTCTTGCTTCTCCTTCTCCCCAGTTTGTCATATCTTCCATCCCACAGCTGCAGCATCTGCTCACTGCAGCATTCACTAAAAAAAATTGTCTTAGCTTTGTCGCTGTTCTTTTTTTACTTTGTCTTCCCAGTTTGTGTCTGTACACTGTGTTTAAGAGATCTTAAGTTGGAAAGCATTTTCTTACTTTACTATGTATTTCAGAATCAGAATACTTTATTGATCCCCAGGGGAAATTATTTAGGTTTATTCACATATTGGTGGACTTGCATGCACAAAACAATTATATTCATGTTCAAAGACAAATATGACAAGCTCTAAGAGCTCATTCATTTGGAGGAGCTGTACTTTTTAGTAATTCTGCAAGTTATTAATTATTCCATTTATCAGTTTATCCAGAGTTCATAGCATTCACTATTAGATATGACTTCATTATGCCTGTTCAGCTAATATTATTTGCAAAGAGACTCTTTTTCTGTCTGGATGTCTGTCGAACTCAAAAAACACTTTGGATTGAACATGCCAGACCCTTGGATGATACATGTATAGGAGGCTGTTGCTTGAACTTTTGCAGCACTACTTCGGAAATTCTATTATTTATCTTCAGGTTGGAAATGATCGCATGGTCTATCATGCCAAGGTTGCTAAAGCAAGCAACTAAGACATTATTATAGACATGACGAAGACCTGAGTGTTGGACTGGCAGGAGCCTGAGTGATGAAGGCTGTGCAGCTTTGTGACGTTTTTGGATGAGAAGGAGATGAGGTGATGTTGGCATGAAAATATGTGCGAAAGACATCAACCTGTAGCCTAGAGGTTGATCAGTGGGAGCTGTTAGCCAGAGGATGGAGGAGCTCATGATGAACCAGTTGGAGGAAAAGTCTGGAAGGTGAAAATGAAAACTGCTGCCACACAGATGCCCATGAGCCGGTCCAGTGGAAGAAGACTGTGGGTGTGAATCTGTCAAACTGTGAATATGAAGGAGTGTGTTGCTGAAAAACGGTATGCATGCTCAGCCAGCCCATTTGAGGTAAAGACTGGAAAGAAAACAGAGGCGATTGTAGATGAAAATGTCAACACTTATTGGCCACATTTTCCCCACAAATACAATCAAGTGATTCAAATCAGGCTGCAGATGTCAGTCTTGTTCATGGGCAGGTATTTGATTGCAAACATTTCAAGCCGCTGTGTACGTCAGAGTGGTAATATTTCCAAAGCAGTGCTGGCATGATAACAACAGGCATGAGCACATGCTTATGTTTGAGACTGGGAGAGCTGAGTAGTTCTTTGACATCGGACGGTTGGAAGTTTACCATGACAAATGTGTGAATGCAAATAATCTGGATTCCCTCAGCCCATTTTTGATTTCCAGGGGGTGTTAACAACAGATGTAGACAATGTACACAATGCCTCTGGATGCAATTGGATAGACCTGCACCAAGTCTGCGAAATAAACTGTGGGAAGTAGCGAAGCATTAGAGAACCAGTATTTTTGAATTGTAAAGGTCCACAAAAATAAATGAATCACATTTATCTAAGTGACGCTAGAAAGTAAAACTCCTAGTGATGAATTGCCAGATGGCAAGATGGCTCGTCCCTATTTCAACATGCAAAAGATCAATCTTGTTTGTTACATTCAAAAAAATGATGAAGAAAGCAGTTGTAATATATCGTCAGATAGCCTGCAGAGTTTCATTTGCGATTAACTGTGAATGTCATTCATCAGAAAACTACAGAATGTTTAAGCTGTTATGAATTATAATTGACTTTTATCTTTAGGTGGGGGAGAATTAAGCATCTCTGTGGAACTTTAAGTGTCACATTTTTAATGTTACAATGTTAGTAACCCAACTAGGATTTAGTTATGAGTAGTTATTGGGCCTAAATCTCAACAAAGCATGTGACTGACTTAAAGGGGGTGGTAGGCAGAATCTAAAGTTAGCACATTCTTTATATATTTCGTGGAGCCACTTCATGACCTTTAATAATTGTTTATCTCTTCATTAAATTTTTTTCTTTAGTTTGTCTATTTTTTTTTATGAAACAAGGTTGAAGACATTTTCTTCTTTGTGTTCAAGAGATTTTCTTTTTGTTTGTTGTACTCACTAATTTCTTTGTGCAATCTTGGGCAGGTGTACGCACCAGTAGATAAGATAATATAAGCAAGGTAGTTATTTTCATATATCATATTTTTATTTGTGGGGATAGGTCAGTTAATCATTCCAAATTGCCCGTAGGTGTGAATGCGGGAGTGAATGGTTGTCTCTGTCTCTATGTGTTAGCCCTGCGACAGACTGGCGACCTGTCCAGGGTGTACCCAGCCTTTCGCCCTATAACAGCTGGGATAGGCTCCAGCACCCCCCGCGACCCTGAAAAGGATAAGCGGAAGTGAATGGATGAGTTATTTTCATATTCTTGTTAACTACTGTTCGCCCTGCCAGTTTCATGTGCCCAATGCACAAGGCACCAAACCCCTGCAGTGCCTCCTGTGGGCAGTGGGAGGGAGGACTCATGTTGCTCCATCGGGCTGTGCCTAGTTGGTTCCAACCCAAGCTGAAGCATTGGTGCTGTCAGGCGTGTGCTGCTGAGCTTAGGCCATGGAGCCAGCTAGATCTGGATGACCAGGCAGATGGATGGAAGTACGGATGGACAGATTGAGGACGGATTTAACCAATGGACTGCTAAATGGACCGATGGATTGATATACGGAGAATAAAACCTTACAGCACCAAACACACCTGTTCTAAAACCTTTTCAGAGAGACACACCCTCTATTCATGAACCAGAATGCTTTGTCAATATATAAGTGCTGTATGAAAAGATTAAGAAATGCTGGTTTCGGTTAATGGGTTTCGTAAAAGAGAAACATGTCCTGTGTAGTGTAGCTGTAAACATAAGAACGGTGGTCAAAAAAAGTTGCAACTGCTTGAGTAGGCAGGTGGTCAGCAGTAAGCAGAGCAGCTCATCAACCTTTTACTTTTGTTGTATTTTGAGCTGCAGTTCACAATCGAACTGACTGAAGCGCTTGTGATTTTTGCTCTCTGTGACATCATAGCAGCGTTTCTGTTTCTCAGCATCATTTTTGGTTGCTTTGCGAGCTGCTGGGACGTAATGTGGTATGAAATCTGCTGATTCAGCGACGGATGATCCTGAGAGCTGTGCCGAGGAGCGATTGAATCAAGCACGACTGGAATGCTTTTAGTTTGCCATCGTACACACGCTGGTGGCGGTTATACACACACACACACACACACACACACACACACACACACACACACGTAGATAGCAGCTTGAACACCCACATGTCAGCAGAAAAACACACAGAGGGAGAGCAGAGTTTACTTGGCTGGCAAATTGGTGACCACAGTTAATTCTTTTATTAAACGTAGTGAGTGCTACGTGGCACAGTTACAGTTACACAGTTACTGCCACGCAGTTTGAATGTCCACAGCGGTTTGTGTGTATTCAGCCCTTCTCTATTTTCACTGCTGACTGCGTTCATTTTTTGTTGTTGTTGTCATCGCTGATGCTGCTGCTGCTGCTGCTGCTTGTGTATTTTTAGGAAATACCTCCTGGGCGTGCTGTAAACACGCCTCATCTGAAGGCTTCTGGTTTCCCCTTGACAGTGCAGACCGCCGTGCATTTATTGTGACTGATGGCAGCATAAATACAATGAAACTCAATCCCAGCTCTGCGGTGTGTCTATATTTGTAAATGTATGCGCGTGTGTTTCTGTGAGTTCACCAGCGTACATTGACTTTTTGCCACTCTCAGCCATTTCTGTCCACTCGGCACTTCTGCCTCTCCAGGACTTCTTTTTTGTCTTCCTCCACCACCCCCCACAACCTTTGCTCTGAATTGTCGGAACGTTTTTAGGATTCCTCTGCTTTTTTGGAAAAGCAGTGAGTTTGGAATTCCAGCTCTCGCTCTCCCTCAGGCAACTCAGTGTGCATGTGTGTGTGTTGAATTCCAGGCACAGGCAATTTACTGATTCAGTTGGAATGTGTTTGTTGCCCACAGGGCTCTGGATTCAAGCACAGAAAATAAAACACACACACACACAAACATAGATTGTTCACAATCTCTCAGCGGGAGAAAGCGATTGCTTTCATTCACAGTGATTATCTCTGCCTGTGCGACTCATTTTTGACCTCCCCTCAACTTTTCCTGCAAGAGCGTGCATCATCTTCTGATACTGCGATCCTCTGGTCTCTCGTGGGTTTCGACTTCTTCTGTCTGTACACGCAACCTTTTGTCTATCACACCGAGCTTGGAGTCGCACGGCTTTTTTGTGTTGTTGGATGTTTCCAGGAACGTGTTGTTATTAAAAAGGAGGCCAGAGAAAGAGTCATAAAAACCCTTACTAGACCCCCCCAAAATTGTCTGGGTTTCTTCACCAAACATCACCCGCATTTCAAACATAACAAAACTGATAGCGTGTCGGAGATTCGTTAAGTGGGTCTTATTTTTTAGCCATCAAACATTTGTTTTAATAGGAAATTTGAGCTCATTTCACAGTTAAGTCCGCTGGCTGTGCACAGTTGGTAATTTTACAACTATTTAAGCTTTGAGAATTTTAAGAATTTGGGGGAAAAAAGTTTGATTTCTGTGATATTTTATGGTAATCCATTTAGGAATGGTGAGAGGTAAACAACCAGTTATTGGTCGGCAAGTTTAAAGCTAGAGTCTTATCGGGGCATTTAGGATGGTGTTAGAGTTTTAATGAGCCTGACAGCTCATAACATGGTAATGTACTTGTTAGAGTTGGCTGACATTTAGACTTTTTCCCAAATGGAGAGAGTCGCAGACAGAGAAATTCACTTAAACTGTTTGTACTGGCTTTGGGACGTACCGGCTCTCTGCAAGAAATGGAAGAAATTGCTTCTGCACAGTCACAGACTCTCTCCCATTCTCCTCGCTTATGTATTTATTATGTATGTGTTTTTCTCAGCTCCACGGAGGTAGACGATATGATCCGCAAGTCGACAAATCTGCTGTTGACCAGAACTCTTAGCCACTGTCTGCAGTACGCCATTAAGAAGAAGAATGTCGGACTGGCAGAGGTAATGTGTGTGTGTGTGTGTTTTCCAAAAAAAAAGTGGACAGATAAAACCACAATGGTCACTCCAAAAGGTCAGACATTTTTCTGAACTGAGGAAGATGTGGGGAGTTTTCTGTTCTTCTACTTTGGATTTAATATTTCCATCTGACCCAAGACCGTAGACATTAAAGTTGACCTAAGCCTCAAGTCGAGCGTTTTGACGTTTTACATGTTGTTTTTTGTTTGTTTTTTCAACTGAATTTGATAAACAAGAGAATACGTTTATTTATATTGCGTCAAAGCACAGCAGCATTCGCCTCACAACGCTTTATACTGTAGACTAAAGACAGTACAATATCAGAAAGAATCTCCAACAATCAGATGAAACCCTATGAGGGGGCACTAGGCAACAGTGGGAAGAAAGAAGTGCCTTTTAGCAGGAAGAAACACCCTGAGGCAGTGGCAGACATCTGCTGCGACTAGTTTTGGGGTGAGAGGAAAAAGAAAAACTGAGATTACTCTAATGGGACGATAATTGACAAAATAAACCCGCTGTATTAAACCAGGCCAGCGCCTGAGAGAGTGTTAAATGAGTGGATACTGATATTAAGTAGCTTTAAAAACTGTGAGCCTAGTGTACCTGGTGTAGTTGGAGGCATGTGCTGTGGGGTTGAAACCCTGTTCACTGAACATAGTTTCAGTCCCAGCAGTAGGGCCCGCCTTGCTGTTTGCAAGGTAAGAGGAACTAAAGCAGCTTGTGTCAGACAGAGGATGAACAGAGGAGCTGGACCAAGGAGCACCATGAGATGAGCAAGGATTATTCTGAGCTAGGACTCATGCAAAGCTGCTCTAGTAGAGAGCAAGTAATGACAGTAAATTTATGAAGCGATAGAGATCTACTAAACAAATGCTCATTAGACTTTGAGGTGTTATAATAACGGTCCTTGAATGGTGGATTTTTTACAGTGATGTGAGCCAGTAAACAAGTCTTATGTTTTTGATGTTGTTTTTTTGGTAAGTGCACCTTTTGTCACCCCCGACACCTGCAATAACCCTCTCAGAGTGAACATGTTACTCTAAAGTTGCTTGCACAATTTCAGAGTACTTCTCTTACTCAGAACGGCGATTCTCAGCAATTTCCAGCTCATTTACTTTCCCAAAAACAGACGTTTCCTCTTTTTGGCCCAATGTTATTGTTGTCCCATCGTTGTAGAATGTGATGTGAAGTAATGATTTAATATTTTCCACTTTCCGTTGCTGTTTATTTTCATGCTCAGCGGCTACACTAGAGCACAAACATCATTAATTCACGGGGACAGGATGTAACGATAAGACGATGTGTTATGGAAAATCCAGCACGCCTGCATCCTTTATTAAACAAGTTCATCTAAGAATCACAAAGTTTGTTGTTCAAATTGAGGCTTATGAGGAAGTGTCACTAGACTGATTGTTTCAGAATGTGAATGCATTTGCAGCCTCGTTTGCTCCTGTCATTGCACCTATTGCAGTTTGGATTCGATTAATGCATAAAAATTCACGATTAAAGCCAAAAATCAAGTAAAGGTTTGCACTTTATAACCTAAGAAAAATCAGAAAACGTGGCAAACGTATCCCACACAGTCACTGGAGACATTATACTTTTAAATTCGGTGGTGTGTTTAATATTTGGTTCTTTGGCGGGCTGTCGGCCCTTTTCAGCGAAGAATTGCCCACACGCTGGAAAAAAAAGTCGAACTCTTCAATATGTTCCACTTGCAAAAGATGACACATTGTGAAAAAATGTGAGGAAAAAGAACCATCGGCTGCGTAGCAAAAGGAGAAAGAAATGACATCCAAAGATGACCGGCTACATGTTTGTGTCCTGTTTGTGTAGTTGGTGCAGGTGATCATTAACACCACTCACCTGGAGCAGAGCTGCCACTTCCTGGAGGAGTTCATATCAAATATAACCAATGTTCCTCCTGACACAGTAAATGCTACCAAGCTGTATGGCACCTCCACCTTTAAGGTACGGCTGCTCTTTCTTTCTATGTTTTCTTGTTTGTCCCCAGCTGTTTGGCTTTTTCTTTGTTCCCCCATTCTTCTGGTTGACGTCGTTATTTTGCAGGATGCTCGTCACGCTGCAGAGGCGGAGATCTACACCAGCCTGAATGCAAAGATCGACCAGTTCCTGCAGCTGGCTGATTACGACTGGATGGCCGCGATGCCCGGAGGCGAGAACCTGGCTGCCAGTGACTACCTGATTGACCTGATTGCTTTTCTCAAGAGCACCTTCAGTGTCTTCACCAACCTACCTGTTAGTACACACACACACACACACACACACACACACTGTACTTAGACACAAAGTTAGAGGTTCCTGGCACAACTTAGTCCACAGTGCAAAGTCTGAAGAGGTTTAAACTGTAGCAAGGACGAAGA
>VUQR01018804.1:0-10601 GCA_015108515.1 Hemichromis elongatus | reverse complement strand
TACAGGGAAGACACACACACACACACACACACACACACACACACACACACACACACACACACACACACACACACACACACACACACTGTACTTAGACACAAAGTTAGAGGTTCCTGGCACAACTTAGTCCACAGTGCAAAGTCTGAAGAGGTTTAAACTGCAGCAAGGACGAAGAAAACCTTCATTGTTTTAACTGATGACAAAAGACAGTAAAGTTGGCCTTCATCCTGCAGACGTTGCCGGAGCTTTAACTTCTTCAGACTATAGACTTTACAGCAGTGGAACACCAGAACAAAGAATGGAGCCGTTCAGCACAACTACATTCTCTGCAAATATAAAGAACTAAACAACTATAACGGTGCATCATCTATTCATCCTTCCATCCCTTTTCCCCTTATCTAGTTTGGGGTCTTGGGGCTGGAGCCCAGCTGCTATAGGGTGAGAGTAGGGTACACGCTGACAGGTTGCCAGTCTGTCACAGGCTAACACAGAGAGACGTGCAGTATTCGCACTCACATTGCACACCTAAGAACAAATTTTAGATTCACCAATGAACTTGGCCTCATTAACTGCATGTCTTTGAACTGTGGGAGGAAGCCGGAGTACTATGAGAGAACCCACTCAGACACCCAGGACCTTCTCTCAGTGATGAAACTGTGCTAACCACCATTATTTTTCTGTCCTACAGCAGACAGTGATTAAAATAAAACTTAAGAAAATTAAATAAAAAAAAAAAAAAAATTAAATAAAAAAAAAAAAAAGAATAGAAAAATGTAAAAATTTTAAATGAAAGTGACAAGTAAAATTGATAAGAAGCTTTGTTAAAAAGTTTTAACAAGACGAAGCCCAAATATTACCAAACCACAGCAGAAACAAATGTACAAAACTTGGGAATTCTGGGTGTTTTTGGTATTGTTAGCCAGAGTTAACTGAGTTGACATCCAAAGTGTATACAGCATACTTCGGTTCAGCAGCAGGTATGGTGGATGTTTTAGAGTTCACAATATGTGGGTGATCCAAGTGTTCATCAGAGAGACAAAGCTACCACCTGCTAAGCAAACAGTACAACACAGAGAGGCCTTAAGAGAGCATCTCTTACCGTCTTACAATGCTGTGATTACAGCCGTCCCCATCTCTCTGTGAGGGCTAATCATGGCCACGGATCGATGGTGACGACAATTTGCATATTAATGATCATGAAAATGAACTCATTGTCCACTGTTATGTAACTTGTAAAGTTGGGAAGAGCTGCAGTCAGCTGTGACCAGTGTTAATTTCATTGACCCACACTGTAGGTTTCATCAACAATGCTTTTTTCCTTCTGACAGTAAGCAAATAAAAACTAATGCATCAATGAATAAAAATGAAATGAAAATATAGAGGTGAGATCCAAGCAGAGTTACTTAATTTATTTAGAAAGGTGGGACAAATTTGGAAGTAATCCAATCAGAAATAATCTCTTTGTGCACATTTGATCAGCCCCTGGGACACTATAACAAAAATGTACAGCTGCACTTATGGACACATGTCAGCGTTGATTTTAAGGAAATTAAAATGCTTCGTGAACCGTATGGAGCCCCTCTCATGGGGGGAAAACGTGACAAGCTTTTACACTTCATGTTTCATTAAATTTCAGATTTAGCCTGCTATAGTCTGATGATATTTTTTTTTGAAACTAGCAGATTTTACATCAGTTAGGACTAAAACTAAATGATGTTTTAGTAAAAACAATTATTACACAGTTAACACTGGCTGAGACTGAAGAAGTCACTTGGATGAGTGACGAAATGCAGCATCCACATGAACAAAATCAACTTTCTTGGACTTTTCTGTCTCAGTTAACTAATACATGGATAATAACTTATCTGGATCTAAAGGAGTGGCTCATCTTAGTTCTTCAGAGGTCTATTGTAATCCTATCACATGGTCTGGCCCACAACATTTTCACAATCACCTCACCGGGCTGTGCTCGGCATTTTCTAGTCGTTCTAAAACCAGCTGAATAACTCGACTGATTTCTTTGTGCGAACAGTTGAGGGCTCTGTTATACATCTGGCCACCGTTACGAGGACGATCTCACTAGGAAGAGAAGAACATCGCTTCCTGTGCCCAAGATATGAGGTCGTCTTAAGGTCATCATAAAACAGCCTTACAGCGCCCCCTGTGCTAGATTATTGTGAAATGTTTCTAAATCACAAAAAGGGGGTTTATTAGCCCTGCGTTTTCACACAGCTTGCATTTACTCTCGAATACATGCTCTGAGCGTGCTGGTGTGTTCATTCGCACACCTCGCTTCGTGTTAGCGTGAGGCATCACAGGGCAGCACAATCTGCTTTGTTTTTTATAAGGATCGGCTTGTTACAGGTTAGGTCGTTAACATGGGGTCCGCTAAGCTTATTAAAGGGTGAGCTGGTTAGGTCGGCACCACTAGATTATATACAGACTTAGGCTAGTGACGCTACTGCCCGACTTTAATGATCAGTCAGCATATCACAGAGCAATTTTTCATATTACAAAGTCCTTTTTAAAGTGCGAAGAAATAACTTATACTGTTCAAAGTAAATGAAAGGAATGCTTGATCATTACAGTGAAACCTACACTAAGTAGGTTAAAGTTCAGGCATATCAGTCCCACACTAGGAAGCAGAAGCCATTGTGAATCCATTTTAGTTCCTTTGGTGCAAATACAAGTGACAGCAATGACTGGAGAGGCAACGACAGGACAGCCCTCCAAAACAGAGAATGGTTTGCAGATGGTGACAACACATCGTTGCTCTTTCCATTTTCCCCTCCAGCCTCCCTTTTTCGTAGCGTTTTTCTCACCTGCAGCCTATTCCGATTGCACAGATATGCAGCTCCTCCAGTACTTTACATGCTGTTGTAAGAAGGTGTGCTGTGTCTCTTTGGACAGTCTCAAGAGTGCGGAGGAGATGACAGGAGACAGATGGTTACTCAAGGTTAACTGGACAGGGCCGTAGAAGCAGCAGGTCCAGTGTCTGCTCTGTTTTTCCACTAGTCAAACCTTAAATCAGTGCCAATGTCACAGCACTGCACTTTTGTCCAAATACGCTCACTTTCCAGTTTTAAATAAACAAGATGGTAACGGCCAAAATGAGTGGATGGCATTACGTTAGCTACATTTATCTTTTATACAAAGCCTTGAGAAGGAGCTGAAGAAAATAGAGGGGCATTGTACTGCATGTCGAGCAGTAACGCGGATAGAGCCTAATATCCCTGCTACGTTGGTCCCACTCTGAATCTACTGTTTTGGGGTAATTTAAAAAATAAAGTGGGATTAACCCGCTTAGCAAAGCTCAGGTTTTAATGACAAACAAAAACTGAATTTTAAAGCCTGAAATTGGATTTTGTATCAGCTGTTTTGATCATTTAAGCACACAAACTGATTTGAGAGCCCACACACACACAGAAATACACTCACACATGGTGACACACACACACACGCACACATTAGCTTTAAGGTGATTTTGCACGCAGATTTAGTCCCAGAGGGTCACAAGGCCATAAGGACCCACACATGTACCCGCCAAATGTTTCCAGCATTTCTAAGGAGCTTTTTCTGCACCCCCACAAGCCCTGGACATGACCCCATCACACACACTTTAACAACCAGTGTGGGGCCTCCTAAGTAGATCAGATGCAATGAACCTATGATGCTGGGTGGTATGACCTCCTAGATTAAGAGGTGATTGTGTGAAAGAGTATGGTTTCACAGAAATGAATTAGATACTACTAAAGTGTGTAAACAGGTTTATAGGGGCATAAATTAACAAATACCTTTATGCTGCCCCCCTTTATTCATTTCCTACTGTGTGTCTGGGTCTATCGAGGAGGGGGCAGCAGCATTTAAAAGAGATATCTAGACCTCCTACTTCTGAGGTGATACAAAGGTGCAGCCAAATGCGTGTGTCATCATTTTTGCACACTACTCAAAAACCTCACCAAGGAAGCATCACAGCCGGTCCAACCCACCTCAGCGGTCTCCTTTCGATGTGTAGAAGTGGCAACGCTAATCTGATTTCCTCCTAAATAACTGAGCTCTTTTTCACAACACATCGGCACATCCCGGTTGGTCGATCTCCCACTTTCCCCAATTCATTAACAAGACACCTAGATACTTGAATTATCAACCCTGAGCCAGCACTTCACCCTTTTCCAGCTGACAGCTGTGGCCTCAGACCTGTAGATTCTTATTCTTATCCCGGTCAAGCCATCCTGGTGCAAACTGAAAGGCGTTGCTTGATGAAGCCATGACAGCTACATCATCTGCAGGAAGCAGACCTGATCTTTAGGATGCCCTCTGATCTTTACCTGTGCCTGAAATTTTGTCCATAAACGTTATGAGCCCGGTATGAGTAACTTATTGGTGGCAGTGCGAACCCAGTTTTCCCTGTATTTGTACACGGACCAAATAACACATAACATGAAACCCAGTACTCTACAATCATCTATCAAACCCCATAGGATTGACAGAGGGACGCGGTTGAATGTCTTCTCCAAGACCACAAGATAACATCTAAAACGCTTTTAATGGCTCCTAGTATTAGTACTGAAAGCCAATCTGAATTAAATTGTTAAACTAATTAAATTAGATTATTACAGACTTTGACTGTCATGCGCTTTTAAAGCCACAATTTTCTGGACAAACTTAGATCATCAGCCAAATTAAGACCAGCTTCAACTCATGAACTCAAGTTCAGGGCTTCGCAGTGCTTCCCACTCATGGATTTTACTTTGATGGAATATTGTGAATGAGCCTCTTTTTTTTTTTTTATATATATTGCACCATTTCCAAGCTTTGAAGCAGAAGATTTGATGGACAATTACTGGAAGGAAATAAAGTATCCAAATATAAAACCCTGGATGTTATGCAGCCAACAGTAAGAACATTGAAAACAGCACAAACATACAAACCCCAATCCGATATGTATGGAGTGAAAGAGCAGCATGTTACAGAAACATTCCTGCAGCGATCAGCTCGCTATATTTTTGCACATGCTTATGTCAGCTGTTTAAACAGCTCTAAACCTATTAGTATTAAATGTAAAGGCTCTAGAGGTATTTGGCTCATATTTCCTGAACAGCTACAGGAAAGATTACACTTATTCATCTCATGCCTCAGTTTCAGTTCCTAGAAAGGAGCGCGTTTCCTTTATTCAAAGACTAATACTACTTCTACTTAGAAATAGGATTATAATCGAATTGGGCTCAAATTTTAAAGGCAGAAGGGGGATGACGTGAAAAGTCCCCTGGAGTGAAAACAGCCACATGAATATTAGAGAGCAAACTTTGGGCCAACAACCCTCCGGTTTTATGGTTTATGGACACTTTGATCATTTTTCTGCTTTGCTCTGAGATGTTTTGGCCACTGCTGCCGCCCTTGTGTCCACCAGATCTGCGTGTTTCTTCAGCACGTTGCACAAAGTGCCAGTTAAAGCCAGATTAGCTTCATCTCGAGGGCCCGTGTGTAATAAATACACACACTGAGGTAGAAAATCTGCCAATGTCCTTGCAGTGATTTGATTGAGGAGGATTATTTCCAGGCAGCCATTATATACTCCTTCCATTCTATTTTTTTTCTCCCTTCCATTAATAACACATGACTTCTGATGCTTTGCCCTGTGCTAAATGTCCTGGTTTATGTTTCTTGCTTTAGGGAACACGCATAGAACACGCTACCTTACCGGTGAGTATCTGGGCTGCTGTTGTGATGGAGTGATGTTTACAAACCCCTGCCTCACCTTGTTAACCCCTCAACCCTGACCTTAAATCTCCTCACTAGACCATCGACCAGCATGCGAGATGAAAAGAGAGTGATGCACGTTTGCCTGAATCGGTGTTATCTCTGTCCCAACCAGGGAAGGAAATGGTGGCACAAATTTGCTTGTTTCAACTACTGAACTACATATTTTGGCAGGTTAAATTGTCATTTTGTAGTAGGTTCAGTCATAGTTTGAAACCTTTGTTATGTATTTTAACTGTGTATTAACAGTTGATATTTAACTCTTTATGTGAGAGTTATCCAATCTTGACTAGAGCATATCTGGTATGCTTGGGCGGTATCGAGTAAACTAGTAAACTGGGATTTTTTGGGGGGTTTAGTCCAGTTAATAACAGTGAACCAGCCGAAGAGGCAGAAAGGAAAGAACTGTGTGGATTCTTTGCTTGTGAAAAGTTGTGGGGTTATATTTTGGTAGGTTTTGTTGCAGTTTAAAGCAATTATCATGCATTTTAATTACATAAAACATTGGAATTAAAAACTTTATTAGTTACGCGGGCTTTTATAGACCATGGCTCGTATGCTTGGGTTGCTATGAAGGTGTTTTAGTATAGAAGGCTATTTTAGAAATTTGCAGATTTCAGAATCGGCATACTTTATTAATCCCTGAGGAAATTATGTAATTTCCTTTAGTGTTATCCCAAAAAACCCAACAGTCCTGTATGAAAGAGGACAGATTCTGTCAGTGAACAAGCAGAAGAGCTCAGTGAGCTGTGAAAATTGTCAACTGCAGTTGGTAATTAGTAAACTGGGAATAATTGGTGGTTCAGTCCAATTGCTAAAAGTGAGCCAGCCAAACGGGCAGAAAGACAGAAACTGCTTGGACTGGTTGCTTGTAAAACGTTGTAGTTTATATTCTTGCAATAAGCAGTTGGGATTTAAAACTTTATCTGACAAAGTTGTCCAGTCTTGATTAGAGCATATGTGGTATGATTGGGCGATATCAAGGTATATTTGTTCTGAAGGCTATTTAGAAATCTGCACTTGAATTTCCTTTGATTCAATTCAGTTTTATTTATATAGCGCCAGATCACAACAACAATCGGGTGCTTTAAGGTGCTTTATATAAGCGATGTTCAAAAGAAAAAGAGTCCTGTATTAAAGAGGACAGATTGTGTCTGTCAACAAGCAACTGAGCTCATCGAGCTGTGAAAGTTGTCAACTGTAAGTTAGTAACTAGGAAGTTAGGAATATTTTGGAGTTTGGTCCAGTTGATAAAAGTGAGGCAGCCAAACAGGCCGAAAGGAAGAAGCTGTGTGGATTGTTTGCTTGTAAAAAGTTGTTTTATACCCTGTGAGGGCACAGACACGGAGACCAAAGATGGAAAATAATGTCAGGGATCAGCTGTGGTCAGAGTGATATTGTATAAATTCCTCACTGACTCATTAAGAATATTATTCCAAGATTCATTATAAATCTGTCAAGCCATAATTTTATGCCACACCTCTTGATATACCCGGCGCACAGGTTAATGTCCTTCTACGTGCACGTGGGTGTGGGTGTGGGGGTGGTAGCTACACAGACTCATCATCATCATCATCATCAAATCAGAGAAAACTGAGGGAGGTTGTTTCTGACTGTTGGGTAGATTTTGTTAAAATCAGAGCATAATGTGAAAGATCCTCGCTAATCGCCTTAACTTTATTTGTGTGTGTGAAAAAATCGCTGTGGAGGTGAGAGTTTAGCTCTCTGGGTTGAATAGGCGATCCAGAATGCCATGAGGCCGTCGTGAGTGCATTTGCTCGGTTCTTCCCTTGGTTTTTCTCCCATATGAAGCGCCCAGCTTTTCCTCTGTCCATTGGGTTAGCTGACTAACATTATGGCTTGCTGTGTGGTACAGACCATCCAAGAAGTGTGTGGCAGCTTTGCTGAGTGAAAATCCAACATTTTCTATCTTTTTTTAAATCTTGAGCACTAAATAATTAAATAATATTTCATTTGTATAAATAAATTATGTGATATTTATGACAAACTGCTTCTCAACAAATGCCAGAACATAAAAACAAATGGCCATTGAACAATGTCCTTTTCTTTGCCTTGGAAACTCTGTGGTAGCCGATGCTTTGGTTCGTTATCCATTTGCGCTGTGAAGCTGTGTCTAATCAGTTTTGCAGCATTTGTAAGAATCCGAGCAGAGATAATAGCCACTTACTAATTCATCCTGCTGCTTCTATCAGCAGTTACATCGTCAATAAACACTAGTGATACGGTTCCACTGGCAGCCATGCACGCCTACACCACAACACAGCCTCTCATGGTAGATGCATAGTTTAGTGTATATATATATGCTTTGCATCATAAGCTGTTTCTCTCATCCTCTGTATTTTTCTCTTCCCATCATTCAGGTACAAGTTAATCTTGGGTTCATTTGTCTGACATGTTTTAGATGTTTTGCGGCAAAGTCTAATTTGACCATCCTTTAGTGTAAACAGTGATTTGCACCTTGTTGTAAATCTTCTGTATTTACGTTCATGGAAGCATCTCCTGATTGCAGATCTTGACAATGATACACAGGTTTTTTTTTTTTCTTAACCATAGAAATAATTTTGTGATCCACTTTAGTTGTATTTTCTGTTCTTCAGACCTTTTGCTGTAACTCAGCTGGCCTGTGCCTTAATTTCTTTTTAACAATGAGCCAAAGTGACGATTTGCCTGCTACACTAGGTCAAATGTATTTATATACCAAATTTAAAACAACAAGTTAACCAAAGCGCTGTACATTAAAATTATATAGTCCCATCAAACATTGCACTAAAATCCAGAACAATTGAGCATGAAACACAAGATTTAAAAGACAATGAATAAAATAAGATAAAAATAAAATAAACGTATAACACAAAATGCAATAATGTAAGAGGATTTCACACTGGAACCAAATGCCAAGGCGAATAAAGATTTAAATGAGTGTATCGTCTGAGCTGTGTTGATACGGGAGGTAGATTATTTCTTGGATTTGGTGCTGCTGCTGTTAAAACTCAATCACCTCTTGGTTTTAGGCTTGCTTTAGAGCAGGTGTGCTCGATCCCAGTCCTCGAGATGTCCTTTAGATGCGTCCCTGCTCCAACACAGCTGAATCAAATGGCTTGATTACCTCTTCAACATGCCATCAAGTTTGGCAAAGGGATGTTAACAAGCCATTCATTTGATTCAGCTGTGTTGGAGCAGGGCTGCATCTAAAAGCTGCAGGACGGTAGCTCTCGAGGACTGGGATTGAGCACCCCTGCTTTAGAGTTGATATGGGAGGTCAGATAACTCTAGCGTTTACAGGTTTGTCAGTGTGAAACGGCTCAGACTGATACAATATGTGCAAGTCTGTTTAAAACCTTTATAGTAACCAATGAAATCTTAAAATCAATTCTAAAACAAACAGGGAGCCAATGAAGGGATGAGAGGCCCGAGGTGATGTGTTCACGCTTTGTAATATCGTTAAAAGACGATATTAAAAAGGACTCACTAAAGGCAGTTTATAGGTGATTGTTCAACGTCCAGGGAATTACAGTTTATTAGTTTTTGCTGTCTCTCACTGATTGGTTTATGTGGGTGCTTTTAGCTTAACAGTGGCCATATTTAAAAGTATAGTAAAAAGCTGTAAAATACAAACTCAACATTCAACTTCAGATGTCATATCTGCTCCATTTATAACAAAATCACAAGAGAACATGACTCACTTGGCCATGAAACTGCCCATCAATTGTCACATCAACTTTGAGCCTCTAAAGGTAGCCAACTGCAGAAAAAAATGTCTAATTCCCAACGATTTAATACAACATTTTTGTAAAACCCTTTGAATTAAAGCTAAAATCACATCACATATTTGATTAGTATTTTGATTAGTTTAATTTACCATACACTGTAGTGGTGTTCAAAGACAACGGTACTAAAGCTCTTTGTCCCAAACATTTTGAAGGCCACTGTATGCCATTAAAAACACCCTGTGTGATGTCAGGAAGGTATGAAAAAATGGATACCGCCCAAGCCTGATGTCTGGTGCTCACTTTCTTAAGATTTCTAAAACAGCCTCTAATGAAACAAAGGGAAAAGACCAATGAGAAGAATGTGTTTACCAGCCGCTTCAAAAGACAAAAGAAATTTCCAACCCTGGTGTCTGTCAGACCAAATGTGGTTTGTAGTCCTTGAAGTAAATCTGCTTGCACTGGTTCTGTGTATATGTGTGTCTGTGTGTCAAGGTTACAGTCAAAGAAAAGAAGAAAAAAAACCCTCACAAAAATGCACAAAAGTCCAGACTTCATTTTTGTGGTGTTTCTTGAGTGACATGAACAAATACCTGCCTGGTGCAGAAATCTGTGATTGTTCCACAAGCATTAGCTTGGGCCTGCACCCTGCACGGTCTCAGACACATCAGTATATTCCCTCTTTATAGTCTTTTTTTTTTTTTTTCCTGGTCATGAATCAGAATAAGCACCTGTAACCCTTCAGATTTACCCAGAGCGCTCAATCTCGTATCCCCCAGTCGCAGATTTCGGTGAAGAAGCACTACAGCCGGGTGTCGCTCTGCAGTGTCATATGTAAAAAAAAAAAAATTTTTCCTGTGATCCCACCGCTTGACTTTTGGCTGCCCTGCGTAGCTGTTCGTGTGATTGACGGGTTTCTGGATGGACGGAGAGCATATTATACACCATGTCGAATCAGTTCCAGGAGTTGTGAATCAGTGCGTTTGTGGCGTTGTGAAGCGCTGACTTACGGTGCTGTTGTGTTTATAACTCGGCCTGCTTTTAGCATTATGAGGCTGCAGTTGAATTCAGATGGGAGCACTTCAAAAACAAGCTCTGTCCAAAAAATAAAAA
>VUQR01018803.1:21834-32014 GCA_015108515.1 Hemichromis elongatus | reverse complement strand
TTAGCTTACTGAAATGTTGCCCTTTAGCTTTTTGTATCTTATTTTAAGTGTAGTGAGATAATTTTGACTAGAAATAAGACAAATATACTTGGTAAGATGTTGAGTTTTTGCAGTGTATCTAGTCCCAGCATCTCCTGCATAAACTGCTTCAGGTTATACTGAAATAGTTAAATAAGTTCACATAGATCGTTGACTGAAGTATCACATCAGTATAGAAAGCTTGTCTTACCTTTTCTCTGGTTCTCTCAGCTTTGACGAGAAAATGAAAAACAGGGCTGAAACCCAGTATTTAACTCTGACTAAGGGAGGGGAGGGGACACACACACAAACACACCTCTAGATCAGCAGCCCTTTTAGTTTAACAGGTAAATTGTTAAATGGATACTGAACCAATAAATTAACCAGCCAAAGCCTTCAGCTGTCAGGTCTCTCTTCTGTAGAACCAGGTCACCGTTTGGATTAAGGAGACAGACTCTCTCTACTTTTAAGATTAAGCTTAAAACTTTTCTTTTTGATAAAGTTAGGGTGGAATCAGGTGACCCTGAATCCTCTCTGTAATAGGTCTAGGCTGCTGTGGAATTTAATTTAATTTTATTTATATAGCACCAGATCACAACAACAGTCGCCTCAAGGTGCTGTTGGGTCCTGCTGCTTGCAGGCCCTGCTGGTAACAGAGATTATTCACCCATGAACAGAAGAAGACAAACAGCTGGATCCATTTCTTACTTGCGCAAGGGAAGCAGCCAGAACCAGGTTCAGGAGCTGAAGCTCCTTACCTGCCTCTAAGCCAACTCCAAAGAGTCAGAGCTTTCCTGCAGCCTTTATTGACACACACAGTTTCACAAACACCTCCTCCTTTTCACATGGTCACAAAAGGTTAAAGCAAAGTGTGTGTCTGTGTGCCTGCCTGTGTGTGTGTGTGGGTGCGTGTGTGTGTGTGTGTGTGGGTGACTTCCTGGTGTTACCAAAGGGTGATGGTCAGTCCCCCAGGTGGGCCGTAAAGACAAGTCACTCACACCAAGACCTTCACGTTTTTACACCACTACATTTAATCATTAGTTATTATTATTCACTGATTCTCTTCCACAACTCGTCTTTTATCCTGTTGTCAAAACAAAACATTCATTCTCCGTCATTTGTAGACAGCCGGACTCACATATTACAATATAAACAAGGGGATATAGGAGCCTTTTTAGCTGACTTCAACTCCACTAAAATTGGGTTGAAAAAAGTTTTAATAGGAAAAGAGAAAGACATTAGTCACAACTACCAACACTGATGATTACATTAAAACCCTTAGTAGGCAGTGAAAATGTCAGAGCACATAAACACCGGGATGTGCTCAGCATCTCGACACAACTGTGGTTATGATTTGGTGCTATATAAATAAAGCTGAATTGAAATTAATCTTTCAAAACAGCCCAAACATTTGGCTATAGATAGAGGATTAACTATTAACAACACGATGTTACATGTTTACATCCTCATTCCTTATATTATCTAAAAAAAATCTAAACATAAAAGCCTTGTTTTTTCTGGGTGTCAGAAGGTTATAAATGTGTAGTGGTTGATTAGACTGTGCAATCAGAGTTACTGTCTGGTGTGGGTAGAGAGAGGCTCGCAAAGGGAATTTCTGCAGAAATGAGGTGGGCATGTTTCAGCGAGCGGAAAGTTTCCTTTTGAGAAACCCTGCCCTTCATCCTACTGAACAAAACACTTTGGCCTTAAGGGATCAATCCTCTGTTTCTTCAGAAACCTCTACTTGGCCAACACGACACAGGAAACCTATCAGAATTAATGCACCAATCCATCCTCTGCTCCCGTCCCCTTCTGCACTCTGCAGAAGAGCTCTTGAAGTTCTGACATGTGGAAATATGAAACAAGAAATGCACAAACTCATCTAGCCAAAAGAGATTGAATTACAATGTTGAAATATTGCCATTAAACCTGTATGTTAGTCTTGCTACTGTTGACAGAGCTGAAAATAATAATGTTTGCTTGGTGTTCTTGTGAAAAATCTAACAATAATCTGCAACACACCCAGTGAGCTTGATTTGAAGTGTGTTTAATTAACACATTGCAATGTGGAGAGATCATCCCAGTAAAACACCAGGATCATCTCTTACATCTTATATACAGACACAGACAAAGAAGATTCCACAAACTCTTACATGTTGGCCCCTCTCACGGGGGGGCTATACCTCCTCCCTCACAGAGAGAATTATGACCTTGTTTCCTGCTTGGCCGTCACCTGAGGATTTACATCCCTGATAAGCAGAAGGAGTCTCACTTTCTGTTTAATGTCTCCCATACAATGGCCTCACTGATTTAAGATTCCACATGCATGCAAATCGGTGTCAGGAGTGCTCTTACTATAGTAAAGTGAGAAAGTGATATTACTATAACTAATGTGATATGATTAAATATGTGATTAATACATAAGAAAAGAAATCTACCATTACAGTGTTTAAATCAAGTCATCTTTCACAACTATGTCCATCACATCAACCTACAAGATGGTGTGTTGAGGGAGTTTACATTTTCTTTCCATTCTCTCTATAGGACCCTGAGATCACCAGCAGCTCTTAGAAACAGTGTCAATCTGCAGATGTGCTTGAAAAGATACTTTAAACCACCAAAAGCTGTGCTGTTCGTTGCCTAAGCCTGGACAGAGTACTAAACAAGAGCTGACAAAAATGATAAAATTGTATCACCTTGTACTAAAGATTACACACAAGGGAGAAATGATGGAGAAGGAAAGGAGGCTGTGCTAACATCTGTTCTGCTGTAGAAGGAAGTGTTGAGCTGTGCAATTTAGCCCAACAGTCGTTTATGTTTAACCTTTCATAGATCTCTGCCCTCTGTTCATTGTTTAAAACTGCTAAATATATTTGTTTTTACATTATTATGCTTCTAAATGTAAAAATGAAACAACCTCTGGTGCGGTGTGAACACCAAAACATGGGATCTGGAAAGCTGGGATTCATTGGTTATCACTCACATTGGCATGGTGGGTGGATGGTGGTTTTGTGTACATATAGAGAGATATGAGATATGTTTTCTTTGTTTTGATCACACAGGTTTGGAGGGAAAAAAAGGTTTTTCAAGCCAAAGAAGGCGGGGATTCATTCAGAGCCCTCTGTGTTTGACAGCGTGTGAAGTGAACTGAAAAATGTGATAAGGCAGAACAGGTATGAACTTGTCATGTAACAAAATATGCACACACAAACACACTCATGTGACTGTCAAAACTGTCAAAACCAGAAACTTAAAGTGAAGTTGAAGTGAACAAATGGAAGGTCCATTTTAAGCCTTGCTCTTCTGGGAGTTAACTTCTTTCTACTTGTTTATTCTGTTACTTTGTATCTTCTCTGTCATTAAAGTGTGTGACCCTTTGAAGGACAAAAAGAGTGCCTCGATCCCTCACAACACCCCTCCCCTAACAAGTTTTAGTTTTAAGTAGCACTTCCTCTGTTTTTTATCAAAGCTCAAAGAACCAGAGAACAGGTAAGGAAAACATCTTGAAGCAGTCTTTCTGATCTTGTGAGATTGCTTGGTTTCATTCATCTCAGCTGGTGACATGTCCAACTTCTGTTAGTGAAACTCTAAATAGAAAGATGCTGTGGCCTTACATGTACAACAACAGCATTTTATTCCATCAGCAAACACTTTGCCAGTGTTGCAACTACTTGCACGTTAATTCAGTTTTTTTCTGTATTTTTACTACTATTACTTTATTTAGATGTGTGTAGAGAACCCGCAAAGTAAGAATTCCATTGTTCTGCTTAACCATTTGGGTTTTGTGGTGTACATGACAATAAACTTCTTGAATCTTGAACACAGCAACAAAGTGGACCTTAAAAAGTGATAGTTACTGTGAGCTCTGGCAGGTTATAAGTATTCAGGATATAACTGATACATTTTAATGATGGTTAGGATTAGGATATTTAAAAGCAAAAATCTGTAATGAAAGACACGCAACACAAAAAAAGCCTTAAAATTCAAACAGCTTCTTGACTGAAGAGCAGTAACACTGAAATTACCTTTACATGCCAGCATCTTAATTATTCCATGAGCCTGTGAAAGTTGTGCTTTCTTTTGGTAAATTAAGTAATTTAAATAGTAGCTTAAGAAAGTCAGGAAATAAATAACACGTCAAATTTAAGGCTCAATACAAATACAAAGCTACTGCGTTTTCGTCAGGGCATTTTCAAGCCCTGACGAAAGCCCTGCTGGCTGAAACACGTCGGCATGTTTTTACTTTACTAGCCATGAGTAAATAAAGGCTTTTTAACCATCCGCCTCAGACCTTTTCTTCTCAAGATTCACAAAGCTACTGCTGCCCGTGTTGATGTTTGGGCTGGCATAACCAGGGATCTAGGATCAGGGCTTGGGGGTACTGAGCACCCAGAGAGCTGGGAGCAACAGGACAGTCAAATGTTGCTGATTTTACTACAGAGTAGGACGGATCTTAGGGTAGCAAATATCATCGGAAAACATGTTTTTAACACTGCAGGTTACCTGGGTGTAATGTTTTTCAGCTAAAAAGAAACATGGTCTTACTCCTACCTAACTATATAAAGAGTAACTAAAGGTTAAATGCAGCTAACATGTCCTGTTTTAAGCCAGGCACTCACACCTGCTCTCTCCTGGGACTCGGCCACCATTGCATTTTATATTTTTTATATATTTAGTAGTGTTTCACACAAACAACAAATATTGTAAAAAAAAAAAGAAGTAAGAAGTCTTTGGGGGGTGCTTTGATTCATTTTGGGGTGCATGCAGTGTGAGACAGTCAGTAAACATGGATGGTGCTGCGCTGTGCCTCTCCTGGATGGCCGCTGTTTGGTGTCCTGCTTATTCCGCAAGTCCATCCGGAAGCGCTACAACATCCCTGTAAGGCTGGATGAGTGGGTGTGACAAAATTATTGTTGTTAGTAAATGAATGAGTAAAATTTGGAGTGAAATCCATTTTATTAGAAAGAAGAATGAAAGCCAAACTTAAAAAAGCCCAAAGTGACATAATATCACAGGCCTGTTTTTGATGCAGTATCCCACATTTAAACTGTTACAACCATGACAGCGACAGAGAAACTTCCTTAACTCCACCTGCTTCATCCTCTCTCTGTCTTCTCTTCTCCGTCCTGCAGGGTGTCCTGTGATGACTGCTGTCAAATATGTTGGTGCTACAAGTGTGCTTGGTGCCAGATGCATCATGAGCTGAAAATCAGGGCCAGGCAGGCACCTGCCACCTTGACGGTGGTCACCACGCAGGTCATCCAAGGATAGGATATCAACCACATGTGTCAAGTGCATGTCACGTTTTCTTAATCAAACTTATTTTTCTCATAATTTTGCAATTATGAAACATATAAGAAACATTTAGTTCTTTCTACAGTTTGAGATGAAAGCATAGAAATGTACCATTTTTCTGTATCTGATGTCTTATTCATAGCATTGCTGAGCTCATTGCGAGTGCTAGCATGGTGTAGGGCTCTGTGATACGTGACAGCCACATTAGTTGCTTTATTTTTTACAACATTTTTATTTATCCTTCTATGAAGATGTTTGAACTTTGTCATAAATGCTTTTTTAGTGCATTAAAATTGAGCATATATCATGACATAGCGTAGAGTATCATGACTTTGTTACAATCATCCCCCAAGCTGGGTTTAAGTCACCTGTCTCATGGGTGACCGTGGTTCAGGGGGTTTGGTCGCTGGAACTGCAACTGGAATGTTGCTGGTTCGATCCCCCAGCTCTTTGTCCTGGTCGTTGTGTCCTTGGGCCTGCCTACTGGTGTTGACCAGAGGGGCCGATGGCGCGATATGGCAGCCTCGCTTCTGTCAGTCTGCCCCAGGGCAGCTGTGGCTACAACTGTAGCTTGCCTCCACCAGTGTGTGAGAGTGAATGAATAGTGGAATTGTAAAGTGCTTTGGGTGCTTGAAAAGTGTTAAATAAATGCAATCTGTGATTATTAATGCATTCTTTTACCTTTTTATACAAATGTATGAAAACACTAGGTGTAAATGTGGGCGTGAGTGTGAGTGCGAATGGTCTGTCTCTGTGTGTCAGCCCTGCGACAGACTGGCGACCTGTCCAGGGTGTACCCTGCGTCTCACCCTATGACAGCTGGGATAGTCTCCAGCACCCTCTACAACCCTGAAAAGGATTGTTAATGGTAGCATATGGTAGGAAGCGAATGGATGGATGGATGTATGAAAACACATTTCTTTAAACCTTTTCTCAAACTCTACATACAAAAGCCAAAATGACCTGCATCAAAACTGTCTTTCTGTGGCCAAAACCAGACATTAGTTTTAGATCACGTTCACCTTAGCAACATTTAGCCCATTTATAATTGAAAAGATGTTGTCTGGGCTCATGTGTGACCTGCAACAATTTACAGTTACCCACTATTGCCAGCCTGCCTGCCTTCCTTTCTTATCTACAGAGGCCCACAAGTGCCAAAATAATTGAATACGTCAATGAAAACATCATTAAATCATTAGTTAAATGTGTCCATAATCAATTATAATTGGAATGAAATAAAATAATAATGCATTAAATGTTTTCAAAGAAAACAATTTATATTTAATTAATTGTTTAATAGTTTGTTTTTATTTTTATTGGTTTTATTTATTTTAGTGCTCGTGTCTTCGTTACGTTCATTCTTGTTTTTCATTTTTTCAGTTTTCCCTGACGTGCTTGTATTGCTGTGATGTTTTTGTGTCAGTAAATAATGAAACTGTGTCAGTATTAAATAGATGTTATTGCTCACTGGCTTATTAGGACAATGTGTCCTAGTAAGTGAATATGAATAGTTTTTATATGAACACAGGTTAAATTTAGAAAAAATGACAACAACAGCAACCATGTTTTATGAAGCAGAAAGATTTTATTGGTTAAAAAGTTTAACAGGTTAAAAAGTTCAGTGAGATAACATCATACTCACTGATGTGTCAATGAAACCTAAAAACAAAATCTGGAGCACTGAACCAAACCTAATGATGGTCAGAACTAATGACTACACGATAGTGCTGAGCTGTGCAGTGCTCTGAAAACGAAAGCAGACAGGGTGCTATGCTACTTGATTGTCTTTGTCATAATGCTTTAAAAACTAAACTAGTCCGTTCTTACATGTTTTATGATTACAAAATTATGACAAATAAGTTTTTCAAAACCCAAAAACACGACAGGTGCTGAACATCAATGGCTGTATCTTATCTACGGACCACTTGGGTGGTGACCACGGATGAGTTAGCGGGCTGCTGGTTTTCCCTTATGTTCAGCTCACGATACATCTGGCACCAGGCACATGGGTGACAACAAATTACATTGGTGGCGTCATTAGCAAAAGAGCCCTGCAGAATGAAGCAGAAGAGAGAGGATGAAGCAGCAGGAGTTACTGTGGTTTGATTTGTAGCTGCCATGGTTGTAACTGTGTAAAACGTGGGGAACACTACAGTACCAGCAACAGCGCTGACAGCAAGCTGAATGTGTTGGTTTAAGACTGTTCACACTGACTCTTAATTATTCTACTGAAACCAACATGACTAGAAAGAGAAACATGGAGATGAGAAAACTGCATGTGCGGCTGCTTGCTTTGACCAACTCTCAGATATTTGGTTACCCAGCTCTAAATCGAAATTTTAAGAGACACAGCTTTACTGTTAATGTTACTAGTAGTATATACCTGATAACCATACCCACACACACACACACACACAAACATACACCCCTATCAGCAACTTCCAGGACTGACACCTTTTGCACGTACGAGCACGCGCACTTGCACACTCAGTGGAGGCTTTTTAATTAGATTTCTCTGTTTTATAGTGATAGTTCAGTGGGAATTTTTATACAAGCTGCTGTGTTCTCTGTCGTTTTGTACATAACTGTTTTTGGGGCAAATAAAATGCAAGCAGGGATTAAAACCGCAGAATTAATGGTTACCGGTGCTGGAAATGCTAGCGCTTGATGCAGTGTTTTGATTTTGCTGCCACTCGTACCTACAATGCAATGCGTGAAAGTCACGTGGTCTGTCAATCTCCATTGCTCGTCCTTTTCTTCGTCTTCTTTGTAGTTGTCGGTGTCGTCTTCGTTGCCACCATCTTCGTGATAATCATCATCTTCATTGCCATCACCTTTTGGCATTCGCCTACAGCTTCGTCGAAATCTACGTCACCTTCTTCACGATAATTATCATCGCAACCTTCATCACCGCCATCCTCAGCGCCCCCCTCAGCAGCGTTGTCGTGAAGTTCGGGAAGCCCGTTTCAAAACACCTTCCGAGCCATTGTCCTCATACGTTTGCGCCTCGATCGCAACATGACCGGAACCTGTCTATTACGTGACCACTGGCGACCATGTTGTCCTCTGCGTCTTTGCTGTCTAGTCATTGATAATGAAACGTAGCGGATTGTAATAGAGTAGCAGGAGCAGCAGCAGTGCTCGATGTGCGGAAGTTTCTTCCGCTGTAGGAGCCACGGTTTCTCCGAGAGGTTTGCCACACAGACACAGATGTTGATGCTGTTGATGCTGCTATGCCTCGATCCCTCCTCGGCTCCCATGGCCTGGTGCGGGACATGTCCTTGTCGGTGGTGTGTGCTCTGTCTGACTTTCTAGCTGGCTATTTGTCCGCAACCCTGACTCTATCAAACCCTCACATGACCGAGAGCATTTTGCCGACCACGAGCGGTTTCCCTTTTCTGACCGAGAGCATTTTCCCGACCGGGAGCATTTTCCAGACCGAGAACAACTTTCCCGACTGAGAGCGCATTCCCAACCGAGTGCACTTTTCCAACCGGTAAGCACTTTCCCGACCAAGAGCAGTAGCCACTAGCAACATTAACAGTAAAGCTGTGTCCCTTAAAAAGGCTATTTAAAAAAAAATGCTATGTAACCAAGCCACACATGCAGTTTTCTTCCGTACACGGACAAATAAAAGAGTTCAAATTTGAATAACTTTCCATTTCCTCATTTTCTAATTTGGATGCCAAGCTAGACCCATTCTTTTTTTTAACCCACTCAGTTTCCTGAGGCTACTATGTGATAAGGTGACGTAACCTATCTTCATCTCACCCTCCTGTTTTTCTGTCAGTAGTTTCATCCCCATTCACAGCAGGTCTCACTATCATCTTGTAAATCTTCCTTTTCATTCTTGCAGCAGTTTTTTCTGTCAACAATCCAATCCATCTACTCCACCCTGACTGTACTCTCATCTTCACCTGTGTCCGTTGCTTTGGATGGTTGACCCCTAGGTAAAGGATAATATACATCAGTGAGCTCTTGTTCCAAAAACTGACATAGATATAGAACTTTATGTGAAGCTGAATTTAATAATAATAATAAGTGCTTAAACACATGTAGTGCCGTCTTCTGTCAGTATGGAACGTGACATATGCTTGGTTGGTTGGTTGCGGCTAAAAGACTTTGACTTTGGGCACTCATCTCTTAAATCCAGCTCCACAGAAAGTTTATCTATGTACATTTTTAACAGCAGGGCTCAATGGTGTAAATTATATTATGTAATCCTCTGTAGTTACTACAGCTCTACACATCACCCTTGTCATTGAAAATCAGTACCGGTATACTTCTTCTCCACTCCTCTGACGTCTTCTCACACTCCAAGATTGTGTCAAACGCTCTGGTTAAAAAGTCCACATCCCTCTCTCCCAGAAATCTACATAGCTCCACAGGTCTGTCATCAGCACCAACTACCCTTCAATTCTCCACCCTTTGTCATTTCCTGATTCACTTATTAATAAATACAAATGTGCACATTTGCTAATAAAACCCTGCCTAATGCTTGATGTCCCACTGGGCTCATCAATCTGTAACACACAATGTTTAACATATGCCCCTCCATCTCTAACCCAGACTTACAACAATGTTGTAGCGCTTTCTGATGGACTGACGGAGTAGGCAGGACACCACACAGCAAATGTCCACGAGTGGCATTGCGCAGCACCATCCATGTTTTTTGGCTGTCTCACACTTCATGCACATGAAACACCAATATCCGTAGCAACCTTGACGAAAAATGTGCAGACATATCTGTGTTTCATTATATCACTCTGCTACCTTATTGCAAAAATAGTCTGAGGAGACAGTTCATAGAGAAACTTCTGTTTGTAGGGTTTGCATGATTAACTTACAGGATCTCTTATCAGAGCAG
>VUQR01018803.1:4162-21814 GCA_015108515.1 Hemichromis elongatus | reverse complement strand
ATGTTTTTTG
Organism: Hemichromis elongatus; assembly: GCA_015108515.1. NCBI lineage: Eukaryota > Metazoa > Chordata > Actinopteri > Cichliformes > Cichlidae > Hemichromis > Hemichromis elongatus. Next base: position 21,804 of record VUQR01018803.1, on the reverse strand, counting down.
GCTGTCTCACACTTCATGCACATGAAACACCAATATCCGTAGCAACCTTGACGAAAAATGTGCAGACATATCTGTGTTTCATTATATATATATATATGTGTATAGATTTACTTCAGACACTCTGCTACCTTATTGCAAAAATAGTCTGAGGAGACAGTTCATAGAGAAACTTCTGTTTGTAGGGTTTGCATGATTAACTTACAGGATCTCTTATCAGAGCAGCAATCACAGATGCCGGTGCTCCACTCCATTGCACTCTTATCTGAAAGAAACAATGCATGTGGTCATAAAGATATCCAAAGCTAACAGCTAACTAACTGGTTAAAAACATTATTCTCCACAGTGCTGCTTGTGTTACAGCTAGAACAGAATTTTTTACTGGTCCGTGTAAATCACTACTGGGGTGATTATGGCTCAAGAGCTGGACGTTCGTCTTGTAATCAGAAGGTTGCCCGGTTCGAGCCCCAGCTCCGAAAGTCTCGGTAGTTGTGTCCTTGGGCAAGATACTTCACCCGTTGCCTACTGGTGGTGGTCAGAGGGCCCGGTGGCGCCAGTGTCCGGCAGCCTCGCCTCTATCAGTGCACCCCAGGGCAGCTGTGGCTACAATGTAGCTTGCCATCACCAGTGTGTGAATGTTTGTATGACTGAATGTAGTGTGAAGTGCTTTGGAGTCCTTAGGGACTAAGTAAAGCGCTATACAAATACAGGCCTTTTCTTTTTTTTTTTCTTTTTTTCTTTTTACAAAACCTGGAAGCAGATGTACAAATGATCTGTGTGCAGTACAGACAAAAAAGTTCATCAACAAATCACACAGAATTTACACACAGACGTATGCACACACATGTACAAGGTAAAAAATTGTATTGTTCATATATATATATATATTTGAATGAAATAATCTGTTAATAGTCTGTGTGTTTTTAATGGATGTTGTGTGGCAAACAAAACAAGCAAAGAAAAATAATTAAAAACAAAGTTGTGCATTTGATTTCTTAATAACCTTAAAAATGTTTTCAGGCTTTGTGTTGTTTTGTTGTATTATGAAAGTGCAGCTGAACAGTACATACTCCATCTACAGTTACAGTATATCTAACAGGCAGGTAATGCATGTTGAATGACTGAATCATGTGCAGCAGCCCGGCGTTGCTTTCAGTGACAGCATGGAGATACTTGTTCAGTAATAAGAAAACATACCACAGACTGCTTACACCTTAGGCACATGCCCCTTTTCTTGTCACCCCTGTGATGTGTTCATGGTGCAGATGTAAAGTTGCTATACCCATCATGATAACATACATTTACTCCATCCTATTATCATAATTATTAGTAATTATGAACATAATTATTCTTTGAAGTGTGCTTTTATTATTAAAGCTTTAGAGTGACTTCAGAAGCTATTTAAACTTTAAATGTTTGCGCATCTTTCATTACAACCTGTAATCAGCCTCCTTCTTTTAAATATCTTGTGATAAAATTAAAGGATGTGTATAATAACATTTGTTAGCTAGTGTTCATCCTCTCTTTTCCTGAGTCATGAGTAATTCTAACACGTAGACTCCAAAGTTTTCTTACTAATTCTCTGAAAACCTTCAAAAATTCCCTTTTTAAAATAAGTATCGAGTGAGTGCACTGGTTCAACAGTTGAAAGTGACTGAGAAAAAGGATACATCTATTATATATCAGTGCAGTAAGTTCACAAACATTACTGAATGTTCCAAGCTGTTCATCAGTATAAAAAAGTCTCTCTTACCTGGTCCCTGGTTTGGTGAACTTTGAAACAAAAATGAGAGGAGTGTGAGATGAGATGAAGTGTGGAAAACACAACATTTAAGTATCACACACACATACACACACCCCACTGTTCACACAGGGAAACATAGAATTTATGATAAACAGTCATCCCACCAGTGTAAATGTAAAACAACTACTTTGCATGTGGTAACACCGAAACATTATAGAAAAAGTATTTGATCTTCTCAGCTGTTCTCACGATCAGCTGTAGGGTCTTGCGATCTAATACCATGCAGTTACCAGACAGTGATACAGCTGCTCAGGATGCTTTTGATAGTCCCTCTGTAGAAGGTGATATGAATGGGTGTTGGGAGATGAGCTTATCTCAGATTTTGCAGGAAGTAGAGACACTGTTGGGCTTTTTTTTAGTTATGGAGCTGGTGTTGAGGGACCATTGCTGCACAGTCATGAGTGAACTGCAGTGGGATGAGCACACAGCCCTGAGGGGCTGTAGTGGTGTTGGAAATGCTGTTACCAATCCGGACTGAGCAATTCATGGAAATTCGTGACAACATGCGTCTTGATACACATTGTCATTTAATGGATGGTTCATCAGCAGCATGATCAGAAGGAACTTTCAGTGTGTTTGAGCTCAGATGGTAGCAGCTTGCTGCTTGGTTGCTCTATGGGATGGTTTATATGACACAATACACCATTTCAAATATGAGGATGCTTTGTGTATATATGTTGCATATGTATGTTTGTTACTTTTAGAGTTTCTTAAAAACTAAAATCAAAAGGATTCGCACATATGTAACATACATACAGTAAGCACACAGCCTCATGAGTCCATTGTGACTTATATCAAGACACTAGATAGTGTGTTGCACTTGCTAAGTTGTTGACTCTATAATATGTAAACCCCACTAGTTAGTAAACTAAAGCTTTAAAAGAAATGTCATGGTGCATTAGTACAGTAATTGCATTCAGAATACAGTGCAGTGAAAGCAGAAAGCAACATAACACGGACATACTTAAATAAAGTACATTAAAACAAAGTAAAGTGCTTGAGAAAATGTACTCAGATTCATGCTGCTCCTGTCTATGTGCTCATCTAATGGCACCATGAGACTAATAGTGCTCATGTACAGTGCTGTGTGGTTAGCACCATTAACTCAAAGCAAGAAGGTCGTGGTTTCAATTACTCTGGCCCTTTGGGACCTTTATGATTGGCTTTTTACATCTATCATGCTCCCCCCTCACACACGCACACGCTTTTTTGCCCCACCCCTGGAAAGCTTCTGTGTCTGCACCCCCCTCCCTTCATTTCCAGTTTAATGCTGGGATTTCTAAACTTCATCTGTTTTTTTTCAACGCTCAGAGAATCAGAGAAACGGTAAGACTAACGTTTCATATTGATGAACAGCTCAGTATTTCTGAGTAGTGATTAACATGTAAAGCTTGTGGGGGGACAAAACATCCAGCCTCGGTGGGTTTTTCCAGCCTGGTTTAACCGTAGTTTGCCATATGCAGTAGGCCGGTAACATTTAATATATTGATTTTTCTGTTCAACACTAAATTTTAATGATTGATGTTTTATTGGGTTCCAGACCTAACTGGGTGAGAAGCTGGTGTACATAGTCCTGATTCTGAGTCAGTTGTGGGAAAGGGCATCTGATGTAAACTCTGTGTTCATAGGAAGTAAGGGAGCGGCCAGAAATTCCTTTCTTATCTTAATCAAGGACACAGCACACCATTCTGCCCTCCGCCTTTATTTGTTAATGTGTATCTCTCACGCATGTTTTGATTGCTTGAATAAATCATACATGTAAAAAACAGTCCTTAGTGGTCATAAGCTTGGCCAGTAATGAACTGTTCACATTTAATAGAAATCCAAATGCACATAAATCTGGACTTTTTCAAATCTCCTCACATTTCAAACCTTATTTCTCGTCACATTGTGAACTTTAGTTCACATATTCTTGACATTTGACTCTCCAACAGACCTCCACAGGAGTGAAGCGCATGCTATAGGAGCAGCCCCAGACTGCTTTTAACCTGTCAGGTGTTAAGGCACATCAGAAGTCAAACCAGATTGTGAAGGGACACCTGTATATGTAAATAATGTAGTTATTATGATATCTGTGAAAGTTTTGTGAAAATCACTTTATTTAAAAAAAAAAACGAGTACTGGGGAGCAGGAGTACGTAGGGATTTGTAGGTGAGGAGGAGGATCTCACTGGAGATCCGGACTTGAGCCTGATCTCCGGGAGGTGCATCAGGGTGGGGGGTGATGTGTTGCCAGGACTTAGTCAAATAAGAGCCAACAGTTGACTTCTGAATATACTGCAGCATATCCAAAGATTTGAGATGCAGAACAAATGGGATACTGTTACGATAGTCCAGGCAGGAGGTAAAGATTTCAGCTGCAGAATTTGACATTTACGTTCAGAGTCTGGAGTAGAGTCTGTGTCAAAGCTGCTGAAAAGTTCAGGATGCCAATGTGGAACTTTCCTGATGTGATGTGCGCTGAATTAAGATTTGCTAAAAAATTTGTGACTACTCTTTCCATGTTCCACACCAGTTTATTTTTTTTTTTTTGAAAATGGAGGAGGATGCAGCAGGTGTTTTGAGGACTGAGGGTACCAGGGGCCTGTACTACGAAAAGCAGTACGGCCCATCTGGGTAACCCCAAATCTGGGTCTTCTGCCATTGTAATTTAGAGATGAACAGTTATGACATCACTGCCTACTGACCAATGAATTCTCCAGAAAATGTTGTCACCTTTCCTGAAAAATCCTGTGGACCTCTGTTGGGAGCCTGGGATGGTGTACAGTTTCTCAGTTGCATCAGTTGGATAGCAAGTAGATAGCAAGTCTAGCTTTGCGTGACTGATCCTAATCAGCTGTGTAAGGGTAAAGGAATCCACATAACAGAAAGAGACTCTGGGTATGCCTAACTGTACTTCATAGTATAGGTCCCCGTCGGTTTCCAATGATTTCCACTATGATGGGACACAAAGTGCATAGGTATGATTTGAAGATGGTTGGTGTCATGGGGTCCTCAGAACAGAAGAGTGCATAGCACACATCATTTGCACATTTCACTCCAGCTATTTGTAGTGATTTAAATGAATCAGAAAACATCCTGTTACACACGTAACAAACCAGCCTGTTACCTTTCTCAAATTCTACCCTTGGAGTAGCAGCAATATATATATATATACCTCTGTCACACTTTACTCTGTGTCTGTTTCCTCCAGGCATGGCTGGCCACCAGCAGATGAACCAGGTGGTGACAATCACCACAAATCAAAACCCTGGGCAGTGGAGCACCGACCTCTGTGACTGCTGCGTTGACATGAGCAGCTGTAAGTGAACCCTCAGTAGTCATTTCTGCATCAACCATCTCCAGAAATCCGAGGTTCTCTAATTGGCACGGGAACTTAAATGCAGCACTCTGTTGGAGGGCTTAGCACTGTTGCATGTTGTCCGGCCTGGTTTCCTGCGGGTACTCTTGCTTTCTCCCAGAAATCCACTGGCAAGTTATTAGTTGGCAGCTGATTTTTCCAGGGTAACCAATGCACTTTGCAATGAAATCACCAAACCAAACATCACCAGAACATGAGAAGAGGACAGAGGCACATGCTCAGGAAACAAGAAGACAGAAGTGACAATAAGCAGAAAGGAAATTGTTTAAAAACCCAGAAAACTACCTGAAACCTAGGAAAATGTATAAGGATGGCATACTAACATGATTATCAGTTTTAACCCCCCCCCCCCCTTTTATTTTCCATTTCTTCTTTTTCTGTTCTGTTTTTTAAGGTTGCTGTGGCTTTTGGTGTTTCCCCTGCATGCAGTGTCAGACAGCCAGTAAACACGGATGGTGCTGCGCAATGCCACTCCTGGATGTTTGCGGCGTGGTTTCCTGCTTACTCCGTCAGTCCATCAGAGAGCGCCACAACATCCCTGTAAGGCTGGGTTGGGGATGGAGGGCAGAAGGAGGCGTGTTGCTAGGATTTTGAAACATTTGATGGCCTACATTTTATAATGAAATTAATATAAAATGACAAACATTGTGTGGTACCTAATGGCTGAATTCACAGAATGATACTGAAATAATGTTTGTTCTTAACTTTTTTTTAAGACCCAAACCTTTAAAAAAAAATAAAACATCGATTAAATGATTATTTGTAAGACGGTATGCTGACAGTTCTTTACTAGCCCTGCATGTTATTTCTCAACTCACTCAACCAGTTAGTCAATGAATATCAGATTGCATTAAAGCAAATTATTAATGAGCAATGTCATACCATAAGAGCTGAACGATTACGAAACTCTGAAAGCCAGCTACAAGCCAATGTTATATGCAGCTGCAGATGAGCCGTTGTTCTGTTGCTGACATCTGTCTTCACAGTCACATGACTTCCCGTTTCTAGAACCAGACTCACCCTGTGGCTGTGGCTACTGTGGTGTCTCTATGATGTCACCCATTGAGTTTGAGAAATAAATTTTAGCTTTATGTTCATCATCTTGTTGGATTTTTGGAGTCAGAAATGAAAGTATGTTGATGATTGCTTTAAACTCTGCTATACCCCAACATTAACAAACTATAGTTGTGGGTTACACATTCAGACATTCAGCTAATAAGTAAGAGCTCAATTCTCGAACAAGACAAAATTCCCTTTAGGGTTGCATCAGGAAGTCCATCTGGCATAAACTAATTTTTATTCATAGAGAGAGAGAGAGTGAGAAAGAGAAGCATGAGAGAATGACTAACATCCAAATTAGCGGAGGAGGAAATGGAAGGCTATTTAAATCTCTAACTCTAAAAGATTTTTGGCCACCCAGTATTTTTTTTACTGTTCATGTTACTTTTACTACTTTCACCAGTCCTGTTTGATCAAATAAATTCCTTTGGCAACATTTAAAAGTTGACAGTTAATGAATATAGAGGAGCTTTGAGCAGGTAGAAAAAGACCAATATAAAGCTAATTGAAATTACCCTAAATCAGACTCCATCTAACTGCTGTATTTACTGATATTTTCCTCTGTCTCACTGAAGAAAAAGAAACCTGTCTAAATCCTGCTTGTGTGTGGTCCTTCACTGGCATCCTGATCCTTAACAGAAAGGAAACTGTTACAGACAGATAAAGTTTTGAGGAAAAGGAGGGGTTGTTTTGAGTTTCATTTCTCTTTCTAGTCGTCCTGGTTAGAGTTCAGTTCAATAAGAATGAGTGTGAACAGGGACATTTAAACAGTTACAACCACGACTGCTACAAATTAAATCCCAGTAACTCTTGCTGCTTCCTCTTCTCCATCCTGCAGGGCTCGTTCATCGATGACTGCTGTAAGATATGTTGGTGTTATTCATGCGTCTGGTGCCAGATGCATCGCGAGATGAAGATCAGAGAAAGCCAGCAGCCCGCCACCTCGACTGTGATCACCACACAGGCCGTGCTGTAACCATTTTTCCTGTGGATCAAAAGCATGCTCACTCAAAGCCACGTGTTTCGATTCACTTCAGTTTTATCTGCATATAACAGTTATCTCAAAGCTATATGACCTCAGCTGAATTTTGAGAGCTGTAAACTGTTTTATTAGCCTAGCTCACTGTCATTCGTTAGCTCTGTGTATTATTGCGAGAACTTTATCTGAAGTGACGAGCTTGAGCTGATCTCAGCAGACCTCACCACATTTATCTCTTTACATCACATCCAGTGAATCTGCGGGACACATACAGGGACCCGTATAACATCGCCTGAACAACCTGAAAACTGCTAGTCTGACCAAAACAAGGGGAAACCTCTTCCTGTGTTAAATAGCTAGAAAACAGTGGAAATGTAGCGACAGTGGATGCATGAGTGATGCGAGTTATATGCTTGTTTTATAATGGTTCACATTTAAAAAACCTTATAGCCCAACACTGCCCTCTGCATCAGTACAGATGTTAGCACAGCCTCCACATTTATCCAGCTCTTGTTTTGTTCTCTTACTGGGCTGCATTAAACCTTCTATCATTGTTTTTTTTTAATTCTACTTTTTCTATAAATCCTACTACTATGTAAACCTTTAGGCACATATGTTGAACTGAAAATTAGTGTTGAAATTGGGCCTTTTTCTTATACTAAGATAACCGAAGGATTCAGTGTATAGGAAAAATAAACACTTTATTTAAACACCCATATATTAGAATTCATTTAATAACTCTCACTCTAACATTTTAATTAAATAAATACTCTTTTGGCAAAGTGAATCTAACCCTTTACACTTTTACAAGAATAGATTTTTCACCCTCTGTAAACATGATGTGATCATTTTGGATCAAATGCAACTGAAAAATGTAAAATTAAAGATTTATTCATTTAAATGCTTAAGCTTTATGGAAACTGTGCTTAGTTAAAACTAAATGTAGAGCAATCAAATAAATTTAATTTGCCCAGATCCCATTAAATTTGACTTTTACACTGTAATCATGTGTCGAAGCATATGGGACATTTTGACCTTCAGTCAGTAATTTTGAAGGAACTTAATCGGCAGTGAAATGAGGGAAGAGTTTATAGGCCACACGAGACACCCACTTTATAAACGCATTTATAGTAAGTATAACAATAACCCTCCTAAAAGGCCTCAAATCCCTTTTATATCCTGGTCTGATGACTCCATTGTCTTCAGGGTCAAAACCAAAGAGAAAACATTTGGCCCTCACTAAGATGATCTAAATCAAACTATATCCAGCTGTTGTATTTAGACCTTGTTTCCACATTTTCATTGAGACAAAGAGGAAGCATCTCTAAATCCTGCTTTAATGCAGTCGTTCATTTACATTTAATGTGTTAGTAAAATAAATTTGAATGTGATGATTTGATTACAGCACTTGCCACCACAGAGCTGACTTGGTTTGGTTTCTGTGGTTTACTGAACAAACATGTAGATGAATGAAAACCTAACCCTGGGGTCTCAGACTCTTCAGAAAATGCAAAGGCAGGAATAGATTTTGGACTTTTAACTGTATTTTCATGAGTTTCAATGCTTTTTTGTTTGTTTGTTTGTTTGTTTTTTTACGATGGTTCTAGAGGGAAAAAAAATAAAAAGATTAATCTTTGTTTTTCACATTTCTGACAATTCAGCCCTATGGAGTCATGCATCCAGTAACTATACCAGCATTTCTCACTCAGGTAGAAAAACTGATGGACTGGGTGTGTAGTTAGATGGGGGGCATCTGTGGAGGCCCATGAATACCAAGATTAATAAACATAATAAAATAATGAATTAATAACAAATTAATTAATAATGAATTAATTAATAATTGAAGTTATTTTTATTGATGTGATTAACTTTAGTTAAATTACATTACTTAAATGTTTTTCACATTTTCAGGCCCACTTAAAGACAAAGTGCTAAAAGTACTATAAAGTAGAACGTAAAATATTCAATAAACTAAATGGAACACAGCAGAAAGCTAAAAATGGAAGATCTGTATTGTATAATAAATGGATCAATATTACTGCTGAAGATGTTTTCGCTGAGCCGTTTTAAAACATTTTAATTCTTAAATTTACAGCAATGCTTTATGTTGGAAGGAAATTTTGCTTGTGGTTTGTTTAGATGGGACCTTGCAACTGCTATCTCTTGGAATTTTTTTGCAGTTTCTCTGAGCATTGCACAGTCTGACCTTGGGGTGAATTGTTTTGGAACGTCCTCTCCTGGGAAAATTGTAACATTGTGTTAACAGACATCTGAATGCTCTGCTAATGCTTTTATAGAGGTGCTCAAACAGCTAAATATCTAATAGTAGAAGACTGCATGACCATAAACTCTCTGTTACAGTCCAAATCACTTTTGCCTGATTTTGTGTGTTGTGTTATTATGAAGTTAGAAATACAGACAGGCTACCACTAATTATACCACTTAGAGCAGAAGTCAAAATGTTCACGACAAGGTGATTTTCATAATAAAGATGCACTATGAACTGCATTAAACTTGACACGGTTGTTAAGTCTCACTTTTAACTCTCATTTTATAGGAAGTGAACTGTGTTTCATCCATTTTTATCTCTCTGGAATGAAAGCATGTGTAAATGTTCATCTTCCTCTGAAAACTGAAAGTAAAAAGAGCCTTCAACCCACACTTGACCACTCCTGTCACAATTTACAGTCATAGGTTGGACTTTCTTTCATTTTACGCATAACTCAGAGAAGCAGAGAAAAGGTAAGGAAAATTTTCTATACTGACGAACGTCTTAGCTAGTTGATAGCTAGTGATAGCTAGTTTGCTATCATTATCCCAGTGGGATGTTGTGAGCCAGTCAGAGGAATACTTCCAGCACACGGGGTCTACACGCACTTCATGCTGCCTTTAAGAAAAATAGCAGAAAAAACTGGACATCTAATTATTATAAGCACAATTTTGTAGTTTATACTTATAACTTAATGAATCTTGTAGGACTGTTAGACTAGTTGGCATTAGACTATAAGTAGATTAATGTTAGCTATGAAATGTTACGTTTAGTATATTAATTAAGATATTTTTTCTAAGATATCTGAAGTATGTTTATAATAGTAGGGTGTAATCCCCCTAGTATTAGAGCCATGGAAATTCCATGTATTGTCTTGCGTTCACAGAAGTTCAGAATTTCTTTATTCTATTCTATTTTTGGTGTGTTGTGTTTAGTATGAAGGGGTAAAGGTGGAGCTCGGGGAAGTGGTTGATTGAGATCCTGTTTGAGATGAGTGTGTTGGATTTGACCTCAACTAGTTAATTTGAAAGAGTCACTTCACTGTGTGCAGTGGTTTGGCTTTGTATGTATTTTGGTTTGTAGTTTATGGAGCTCTTTACAGTGTAGTTTGCATTTTACATTGTAGAACTGGTGTGGATACATTTATTATCCCCAGACATCATAGGTCCCCATAAAGTCCCCATTTTAAGTTATCATGATATATTACAGTGTAACATTTGGTGAAACACATGGAAATTCCATTTAACTCCAGGATAACTGTATGTATGAATGTTTATTGCTTTATTTTTTATTTTATTGTGAGAGCTCCCGTGATTTCGCTGTATAATAATGTACAGTCACAATAAAGGCATTTTACCTTATCTTATCTTATCTAACCAAGGCTGTGTGCCATGAAGCAAGGGCAAAAGGAATATCTTTCATTTACAGCTTTACTTCTCATAACATCTACAGTCAGGCTATGTGACCACACAAAGTTGGTTATCAACTCAATAATTTAATATGAGTTTCTCAGTCTGGTAGCAAAGGGTGCTCACGTGAACAAGATGGTGTTTGAAGCACATGACAGTTGAGCTGTCACAAACATGGACAGCTCAATGGGATCTGTGGATTTTACAAACACCAAGAAAACTATGACTTTTGAAAAGCACAAAATGGTTCAATATAAGATACATGCATAAAACTACATACCTGTCATATAAATAGAGTATTTATTGCAACAAAGCTCTACACAATAGTCCTAGAAAGTTGAATCTGCTTATCTGTAAGTAGCATTTTCAGGACAGTGGCATTAAAAACACTGTGTTTGCAGTTGGAGACCTTTGATCCGTAAGACTGGAAAAGGCTTGTAAACATAACGTAGGTTAGGGGAAAATAATCCCATGAAAAGGAATTTCACTGGAAAGCAAACAAAGAAGAAAAAACAGCATGAAGGACAACATAACAATGAGCACGAGAAGGCTGAGATAATATATACAAACACAGGATAACAAGGGAAAGGGAAACAGGTGTTAACACAGCTGTGGATAACTAATGTAACGGGAGTAAGATAAGCTAGACATATGATACAGCAGGGGTGGGCAACTCCAGGAGTCACGGGCTTGTGTCCTGCAGGGTTTAGATATCATCCACAGTCAACATACCTAAATCAAATGACTAGTTGAGGGGTCTGGAACTTCAGGCCCCAAGGGCCGGTGTCCTGCATGTTTACAATGCTTTCTTGACCCAAGTTAAATTACCTCCCCAACATGTCTTGAAGTTCTCCAGGCACCTGGTAACGAACTAAGCATTTGATTCATGTGTGTTGATCGAAGGTGATATCTAAAATCCGCAGGACACCAGCCCTTGAGGCCTGGAGTTCCAGACCCATGGACTAGTTCATTGCCATTCCTCTGGAGAACTTCAAGACAGGTTGAGGAGGTAATTTAACCATTTGAATCAGCTGTGTTGGATCAAGGACACATGTAAGACCTGGAGGACATCATCCCTCCAGGCCTGGAGGACACCATCCCTCCAGGCCTGGAGTTGCCCACCCCTGTGATACAGGGAAGAACAAATACCAAAATAAAGAAACAGAACATGGTAACAGAAATGCAGACTTGACACAAAGACAGAAAGGTAATTGGACACGGAGACATAGGGTGGAGCACGAATAACCAGGTATTCATAAACCAGGTTGAAAACCTGAAATGGTTTTACAAAAAGTAGGACACAGACACAAAGGAAACATACTAAGAAAAGCTTTGGGTTCCAGACCTACAAAAGAGAACTGAATAATAGATTCATAGGACAAATACTCACATCATCCAAAAATGTAACCACACACAGAATATGTGATGGGGTCAAATGGGTCCTGTAGTTTAAAACACTTTGGTGATCAGTATTGCTAAAAAACTGCTATATTAATGTTAGTCCGACTGTGAATGTATTTCCTCATTATGAATCCCATTATATATTATTTAACCTTCATTACTTTCCATTTTCCCCTTCAAGGAGCCAGACTTTCTTTTAACTTTTTGAAGTGGTCTTGAACAAACATTGAAAGTCTTATAAAGGTTTCCTTTGGGCATTGTCTGGTTTTTCCCCTCATATTCAGTCCACTCCTTGTACCTGACCATTTTCAGAGGAGTGTTTTTGTTTGTTTGTTTGTTTGATAAGCCACTTAACACTGACCTAACTCAAGAAAATTTTAAGTTGTATTTTTTGACACTCTAATACTAGCAGACTGTCACAAAAACATAATTTGTTCACATACATGCACAAAAAAATCCCATTTCTTTCGCTGAAATCTAAAACAATGCCAAAGATAAGATAGTTGGACAGGAGTAGAAATAATATTTTTGCACCAACCAGGTGATTCTAAAGAGTGTTTAGTTTAAAAACTTTTGCAAATCTCAGGATCCAGAAATGTGAGAAAACAGTACACGTGGAGAACAAAAAAGAATGTGCTTGGAAGAAGTTTTTCCTTTTTAATCGGGTTGTTACAGTTGATGTTGCATTAGGACATCTTTGTTTCACAGCACTGCAGCATGTGGCAATTAAGCTGTTCCTGATGGGCAAAAAAGCCATTAATTTGAATTAAATCTCTCCCTTCCTAATAATGTCCATCTTTTTTCCCCCCACACTTCCTCCATCTGTTCGTCACTCTGTTGTCAGGACTGCTGTCCCTCCTCCTGCCCTTCTCCACAGCTGGTGCTAGCAGTCGCAGCCTCCTGACTGGGAGGGCTTGATACTAGCTGTTGTTGCTGCTACTACTGGTGACAGTGCAGCTGCAGCTGCATCTGCAGCAGCAGCCTACGTGTCGATTAATTTCTTTGTGCTGTTTTGGGTCCGTCTTTATCAACCACACGAAAACTATGTGCTACAAAGTGAGTGCACGGGGAAGGTATGGGAGAGGCTGGATACATTAAGAGATTTGACTCCAGTGTCGGTGGTGAAAATGAACACACGGCTGATTTCAGTGCTTTTAGTGTGCACCGATGTGTGGCAGCCCTACAAGCCAGCCATAGCCTGTATAGTTATATTGACAAGGAAAATTTATATTAATCCATTGGCAGACAAGTGCCAAAGATCCTGTTAGGGGTTTAGATGCACTAGAAAACACCCTGCTGTACATGTTATTAAACCCAATCTTTTAACTAACACATATTATATCCTTTCTATACAGAGGAGCTATAACCACTATAGCATGTTAATGTCAATTTCATCTCTATTGCACACTTAAAAGCAACAGCTGACCAAAACCCTTTTCAAGTTAGTGAATGAACAAGAGCCATAGAAGAATAAATACAATAAAATAAGGCATAAGAAGCAACAACAACAGCAAAACCTCCATCTACACTCTGTGTCTCATTTTCTACTTTGTTTGCTCCAGGGATGGCCTTCCAGCAGTCAACCAACCAGGTGGTAGTCACCACCACTGCAATGAATCAACAGTCTGGACAGTGGAGCTCCGGCATCTGTGACTGTTGCTCTGATATAAACACCTGTAAGCGAACCCAGAAAACCCTAAAGACAGCAGGGATTTCTGCATCAACCACCTCCTCAGACTTTGTTTGCAGTCATGTAACAATGTATAAAGTCAGGATTTAAAGCAGAGGTTACACAACAGACTGTTAAATAAGAACTTATTAAAAACTGGGGTAAACTCATACAGATATGGCATCTCTGCACATTTTTCTTCAAGGTTGCTTTGGATATTGGTGTTTCCCCTGCATGCAGTGTCAGACAGCCAGTAAACATGGATGGTGCTGCGCAATGCCACTCCTGGACTTTTGCTGTGTGGTGTCCTGCTTACTGCGCAAGTCTGTCAGAGAGAGCTACAACATCCCTGTAAGTGTGACAGTGTAGGAGATAGTTATTGTATTTAGCTTAAATAATTGATTAAGTTTGATGAATATTTTATAGAAACTCAGGATGACTGTGGATCTACTGTACTTACGAAAAACTAACCTCAAAATCATTAAAAATGCAGTTAACATAAGTGGATGAAACATCAAGCAAGTAACCACATATAGATGAAAATGGGGAGTCCTGAGTGCAGCAATTAATGGGCGTGAAGCACACATGCATATATTTGTAAATTAGTGCAACTCAAGTGACTGCTGCACAGACTTCTTGGGTGGGGTGTTAGAAAGTTGGTGCAAACATGGCAGAGTCACTCGGTTTTGATGGCACACCCCTGACATTAAGAAGTCATAAAAAATTAGACAGATAACAAAAAAAATACACTCCTATTGCGAAAGAGGAGATGAGCCAAAAGCACTAAACCTGCTGTAAAGTGTTTTTTTTTTCTTTCTTTTTAAAAATTTTAACACAGGAGTCTGCATTAACTTTTAGAATCAGTCTCAAGTGGGGATTTGAGGAATAGCATTTTTTTTTTTTTTTGGCAAAGACGTACTGACTTAAGTATTTGCAGTCGGAACTTTTTGGTGGATGCCTGCCTGCTGTCGCCTGTTTTAAAGATGGAGTGCAATGCAGTGTTGCTTCAGTGCAGCTCATATAAATGAGAACAACCAATGAAAAAAATCATCTCATTAAAAAGTTGCAATTAAAAACAAAAGCAAAAAGCATTTAGCACCTGATTTACTAAATCTTTGATCTACTAAACAGACAAGTTTCAGTAAAGGAGACAGTAACAGTATCTTCAATAGCATTCCAACTGATATGATGTGTGATGGCAAATAATTTTTTTCCTTTCTTCTTCTGCACATTGTACACAGCTGTTCCACATAGTTTTGTTTTGTGATAATGCAGCTCTCCTGTGGATAAAATGATAGCACCACCATGATGATTTGTGCACTCCACCTGAGTCTCAGTCCTCAGGACCTCACGCAGTCCCAGCAATTTCTATCAGAGGAGCTATCTCTGATATGAAAAGCATACAGAATCTTGTTGAACCTCCTCTTATTTATCTTAAATACCTCGTTTTTAGAGAGAAAGCTGTGTGTAAGACCTGCACTTACACTGTATTTTTTTTTATTCAGACAGTACTCACTTCTTCATCAGTTCGGCTCATCACATTTGCCCCATAGCCAATAAAGTAAATTAAATCCTATTTTTAAGATTTTCCTACTAAGTCTAATAAGTTTCCTCCTCCTTGTTTAGGATTTCTATGGTCAGTATAAAATGTCCTCCTTCATTCACTTATTCAATGATCTTACTCTTAATATTTAGGTATGAACGCAAAGATGACAACATAAAGCAAAAATGAAAATGAGCACAAAGAGACTTTAAAGCAATCACCACTTTGATTCTACATTAGAATCATGAACAGGATTGTACTATGGTTGAAGCTGGCTTCACCACAGCTCACAGATGCTCACAGCTCACAGATGACGGCTCACTTAACCACAGTGCTGGACTGGGGTCAGCATTTACTCAGCTTCAGCATCATTCTGGGTTCTTTGCTATCTTAGCGTTAGCATGCTGTCTGGTCAGGTGCTTGCAAAGAGCTGAAGTATTAGCAGCATAATACAGCTATTTCTGTCCACTTTAACACTGTGCTCTAGTCCTTTTATGCAATAGAAATAAAACTAATGTCCAAATTCATGCTGTAAACTGCCCTGCTTTTTTTGAGCTTTGTGACTAAAAGAAGCGGTGGAAATGAGTTTTCTCTGAAGGATGACTGGCTTCTCCCTTGAATAGTTCGTCCATCCGGGAGGAGCTCAAAGTATAATCACTGCTTCTCCACATCAAAAGGAGCCAGTTTAAGTGGTTTGGGCATCTGACAAGGTTGCCTCCTGGGCGCCTCCTCAGTGTGGTATTCCGGGAACATCCCACCAGGAGGAGGACCGAGGACAGACTTAGGACATGCTGGGGAGATAATATCTCTTGGCTGGCTTGGGGATGCCTTTTTGTTGCCCCAGACAAGCTTGAATAGGTGGCTGGGGAGAGGGAGGTCTGGGCTTCTCCTGTTAGGCTGCTCCCCTGCCTCCCAGCCCGGATAAGAAAATGAAGACATAAAAAATAAACACACTTTACTTTTGTCTGTATACTGTACCGTATGCTGTATTCTATTCTGAATAAGAATAAGAATAATTCTTAATTCATTCAATTCTTATTCGTAAGCATGACATTCAGACATCAGCTGTCTTAACAGGACGTTGTTAAACCTTCAAAATATATGTGTTCTTCATCCTCTTCAATTTTCCTGTCCTGCAGGGCTCGTGCTGTGATGACTGCTGCAAAATATTTTGGTGTTATCAGTGTGTCTGGTGCCAGATGCATCGTGAGCTGAAGATTAGGGAGGACCAGGACCCTGCGACCTCGGCGGTGGTCACCACGCAGGTCGTCCATGGATAAAATTCAACTACTTTTACTGTGGGTTGAGTGAACATGAAGAAGATATTTTTAAAATCATTTTACAATGATGAAACGCATGTGAAAATATTACTTTTGTTTCTGCAGCATGAGGCAGAATTTCATATTTCAGTGCATATGCTCATTTGATTCAGTGCTCTGCAATATGTAGCTGTTTCATAAAATCTAACACCAGTTTTTATACCTTTAGATTATGTGTTAAGTCAGATGTTTTGAGTTTTATTAGCATACTTGGGTATATATCAGCAGGAAAGTTTTTTTTTTTTTTAACCTGGCCAATAAAATCTGTATCTTTTAACATACTCACTCTTATAGTAACTTTGTCCAAGTTGAGTTTCACCTGTGCTAAAATAAAAAGTATTCACATTCACAAACTATACGAGGCATTGTGGCGCTTTCTTTGCACAACTGTGAAGACATCTTTCTTAAAACCTTCTACCCTTTTCTCAAACACATAAATCTACTGGAATACAGTCACATATCCTTAAACAATGCAGTCGTCTCAGATCATGCACACAATCAGCACCAGTGACGATGGTAATGTTTGACCCAAACAGGCCCCGCTCCCTACAAAGGACACATGTGTGACGTGCTACAAATGAATAATTAACAGACTCATCATCTTTCTTCTCTCGTTTATGTGTTTTATGCAGGTTACTGCAGTCAGTAAATACTGTTTTACTCTCCGGAAAAAGCTATGTGACAAATAATGGTTAACACGTCATCAGCTTCATTTTTTAACGGGGCGACCGTGGCTCAGGGGGTTGGGAAGGGCATCTGTAACCTGAAGGTTGCCGGTTCGATCCCCGGCCTCTCTGTCCTGGTCGTTGTGTCCTTGGGCAAGACACTTTACC
>VUQR01018802.1:3259-14893 GCA_015108515.1 Hemichromis elongatus | reverse complement strand
AAAATCATATCAGCTGGGTAACTTACCAAGTTCAGGACAAAAAGAGGAGACAGAGTAGAGTTGGGTTGGATGGCAAAGGCCGTCACTGTGGTGGTGGCCTGAACTGTTGCTTTGTTGGGCTCAAAGTTCAGTGTGGGGATTTTCCCCTTCTTTACCAGCAGCTTCATCATCAGACCTGGGAACCGTTTCGCAATCTACAAAAAACAAACTTCCTGTGAAAAACTGCCAAGGATGCATCACATAAAATCACTGGGATGTGTTGTCACCTCTGGGATAAAGAATCCAAACGTTTTGGTGTTGAGACGGATTGGAGAGCTTTTTGGTATCTGCCATGACAGAGTAAGAAAGGTTGGAGATCAGTATGATGTCCTGAAAAGAAGAAACGGTAGAGACTCAGGAGGCAGCAGTTTACCATGTCGTCAGTGATGGACAGGCTGAGGACTCCAGCATTGTTGTAGACGAAGGCTGCAGAGTTGACAATAAAGGCAGACATGCCGATGTACAACATTTTGTCGTTCTGGGGTGGAAGGTTAAAGGCTGCTGGGGAGAACGGAGGCTCCTGATGCTTCCCGATGTTGTAAAATTCACCCTGAGAAAGAAGACCCAGAAAACAATGTGCCAGATTAAAAAAAATAAATAAATACATAATATCTTTAGATTCCCGTAAAAATGTAGTGTTGCATTATTCTTTACCTTTAAGCTCAGATCTATTGAGGACTTTAAAACAGTCGGTGACAACACCATGGAGTATTCAATTTCTGCGTACTTGTCCACCTTGGCTAAGACTGCATAGAGACAGAAGGTCACTCATATGTTCATCATCAGTGAAACAGCTGAATGACTAACTAAACAGGATACTTCACCATTGAGAGTTTTCAGCTGAGGGTTTAAATCAGACACAGCATCAGCCACCAGGGGGCAGATCTGCAACAGCAAGGAGTGAAAAGAAGAAGGAAGAAATCTGGTATTAGACAGTGATTTGTGACGGGAGAAAGTCATTATTAAAGGCTTACAGTGGCATTTCGAAATTAAACTTTTGGTGAATGTTTCAAACAAAAGAGCATGTGAAAAAAAGTGAATTCCTTAATCATTGTACATGAGAAAGTGAAGCTTGGCATATCTGTAGATGTACTTTTTACATTATCTATTCTTTTTACTTCAGAGTTAAAGATATTTGAGACACTGTGAACACTTCTGGTCAGTTGCCCTCACCTGTTTCTGGAGTGCATTGCGCAGAGCCTTATCAATAAATGTTGTGAAGAGATTGTAGAGCCAGCTAACAAAAAACAAAAGAAAAGAAACAGCAACAGCAACAGCCGGATTTAGAGGAATTTTAGAGGAATCAGTTTGTCAAGCAGTTTGTCAAGCTGGCTTTCTCACCTTGCTCCGCCGTGGAACTTGACCTCTGCACTTCCAACATTGGCTGAGCAGCTGACACTACTGACCGCTGGTCGGCCCGTCTCGTCACTCTTGACGGCGACGGTCACTGTGATACTGAGACCATTCACGTTCAAATCAAAAGACCCGCTGTCTTTTCTGGTGAAATAAAAAGGATATCAGATATTATATTTTTAAACCATATTATCTTCCCTATTGAAGAAATGTTACCTGACTCACATTATTCGCAGGTACTTGACCCTCCAGTTTCCATTCAGACTGATGAAGGCGTCGCCTATAGACAGCCTGACTCCAGTCCCTGGCACCAGATCCACTGAAGACTTTGGTAAGCCCACATTAACTATGTGCATACTGGAGGAATTCATGTGTTGTTTGTTAAAGCAGTAAACGGACAAAATAACAGTTTGCAACAGAATTTAAACACGTTTAAAAAATCCGATGTCTTACTTTGACAAACTGTACTCAACCTTTCCAATTGGAGACACTTCCTCTGTCCCAGAAATGTCTGGGATTTTGATAGATGTGAGTTTCTGCTGGATGACAGCCATGCCCAGTTGCCTGCCTAAGAAAAAGCAAAGAAAAAAGAATCTGATAAACAAATCCAGGAGAAAGCAGTGCTTTTATAAAAATGAAGCGTTTTTACAGAAATCTTACCATATTCAATGCCCTTTTCTGTCAGCCTGACCTGTACTCCAGGATTGGTGCATAAGGTTGTGGGGATGAGACCCACCAGAACCAGCCAACAGCACAGGAACATCTCAGCAGCTGGGAAAAGAAGAATAAGACCATCAGCAAAAGTCCTACAATTATACAAGAGCAACAGCAGCAGCCGCAGTGGTTTCATGAAGAAAGATTGGAAATAAATACATTAAAGAAGATGTACAAATACAACATTACTGAAGTACTACAAAGTGGAAGAGATGTGTAAAGCAGTTTATTTCATGCTTAATTGAAACAGCTAACAGCCATTGCTTCACATTAAACCACATGTTCCCTGAGAGGTCAGCAGGGTAAGCTTGAGCTATTTCAAACTAGGCCAGCGGTCCCCAACCATTTTTGTGCCACGGACCAGTTAATGTCCGACAATGTTTTCACGGACCGCCCCTTAAGGTGTCGTGGATAGATACAACAAAATAAAACCGGTACCGATACCAAAAAAAGGAAAATTTATTGATAACACACGGGAAAAGACCCAGGGAAACTGAGTTTACGATAAAAACAATAAATAATAATGATAAAAACCAATAAAAAACACAAAAAAACTATATATTTCACACCCGGGCCTCAACTCTCCAGGCCCGGTACCAAATGACTCACGGACCGGTACCGGTCCCTGGCCTGGGGGTTGGGGACCGCTGAACTAGGCTGATCGTCAGGGCCTGGTGTTTCAACCTACATGTGCATATGCACCTTGAAATATATAGCTTTAAACAAGAGCTATGACATGTTTTTTGTCTACGGCGTATCATTCTCCTCACTAAACCTAAATAAAACCAACGGTTTCTAACTCGTGCTTCACTCTTAATGCTGCTGACTTTGCTTGAACACGGGCAGATCTGGACTCTGTGCAAGTCTACAATATAAAATGTGATATAGTGTGTTGTCCAAAGAATGTGGGTTGTTTTTGTTGTTTTATTGAAGATGATTTGATTATTACAGCCCACACTAGAAACCAAAACCTTTCTTTATACGCAGTAAAAAAAACACATCCTCAATTTAATCAGTTTGGCTCAAGTTCATGTTTCATCTGAATGCAGATGTCAGTGTTTTCAACACTCAGAGATGGTACACTCAATACAAACCACATTTGTCTTAATCGTAGTTACAACACTAGTTTGTTCAACTGATAACAAGTCTCTAACTTCATAACAACAATCAAAGTGCACCGAGAGACTAAATATAACATATTTTGCAATAGATGGATTCACATCTTAGTAGCCACGTACCCTTTCAGATTTTACACTCTGAGGTGATTCTAACACCCCTTGAGGGATCTCTGTTCACTGCCTGCACCATCTGTGTCGAGATTAAGCATTACAACTCAGAAAACATTGCTGCCGTGTACATTTAACCCACACTCACTCTTACCTGAAGCAACAGTTCGTCTGAAAGTCGTAGTTTGTCCTTTCTCACACGATGTGTCAGCGTTGCCAAAGAGTCAGGCTGAAAGAGGAAGAGAATCACATGCGCTCTAATTCACTTACCTAATCAGGAACCGAGCTTCTGAAAGAGACTCACCCGGCAACAATAAGCAAACATGCTGTTTGCAATGTCCCTTTATTGAATTTCATTCCACTATCTTATCATTTCTTCACAAAAGACTAACACTGTTGAAGGTAAAGTTTATCAGAGATTATAAAGACAGACTAAGTAAACTACTGTAAAGTTTGACATTGTTTGAAGAACTTTATGTCCTTGAAAGTGTGTACTCTTGTTTTGCAGGTATGTCTTCATTTAGTTCCTTGTATGAATTTACAGTAAGTGCTAATCAAGAACCAGGCACAACTCAACTTCCCACTTCCTCAACTCAGTTTTTCAAAGAATTATTCAATGTATTCTGCTGCGAGGCAAAGGCTGCTTTCCACCCAATGCCTGTGGACTCAGTATCAGTTATCAGTCCCTTGAGTTAATTTCAAGCATTCAAACGGACTTAAAGATGAACTAGGTAGATTTTGGTCTCTTTATTAAGGTCACTGGGATCTCACACAACACAATTTTGGCTATAACTAAAGTATTAATGTGTTTGTTGTGATTGCCATAACCTTTTAACTGTCCGTGCTATCAAAAAATACTCTCAACCAGACGTGTTTTTACTGTACTTTTACTGTAAATGCATGTTTCAACTTTCCAAAAAAAAAAAAAGAAAAAGCAGAAGAGACTAGGAAGTGGTTCCTTAGTGAAAATCCAAACAACCAAAACCAAAAACTTGTTTATACACTTAATAAATGTCAAAGATTAATATGTCGGATTTTTGCACATAATATGCATCGATATTTTCTTTGTGATTTAAAAACCACTGAAATTGCTTCCTGTGTTTTAAAATGCTGTTTATGTTTAAGATTCAAAGTCATCGCACAGTAGCTGGTCAGTAACTGCGGTAATTGTCTGAAAACAGGAGGCTTTTCACTGACGAGTAACAACTGTACAAACTTTACAGTGGGAACAAGACACTGCTGCTTGCTGCTGATTGGTGGAGGCACAAAAATGTAAGGTGGCATCCAGTCAGACCTGTTTTGGCCCACACAAACCAGCGGCTAGTATTAAACACGATGATTCTTACACTGTTCGTTGTTTGTTGCTGTTTTGTGGAGCATCAAACCAACGTGGACATCCCTAACAGTCTGAACAGTACTGAACTTTTAAATAGTAAGAAATCTGCTGCCAGCAGAAAAGGCTGTTGGGTGGTTTATTAGTTTACAGCATTCCTCCTACAGTGCCAACGACTGCAACACATGAAGCAAAGAGGTACCGTAATGAAAATAAAGTTGCATGAAGAGGTTTGCTCATGTGACACACAATCTGAAGGAATTGTTGTCATTTTTTCACCACCTACTGCTGGATGGCAGATGGCCATCCCTCTTTGAGCCTGTCCTTGCCTGAGGTTTCTTCCTGTTAAGAGTTTTTCCTTCCCGCTGTTGCCAAAGTGCTTGCTCATAGGGAGTCATGTGATTGTTGGGTTTTTCCCTCTATGTATTATTGTAGGGTCTACCTTACAATATAAGGTGAGGCGACTGTCGTTGTAATTTGGTGCTGTATACATAAAATTGAATTGAATTGAATTGAATTTAGACATCTTCTTGTAGACAAAAACTATTTCCTTTATTCCAGAGTTTTAGAGTTGAAACTCTATATGCAATCAGCAAATACTTGGATGATTACATAACGAGTATGAATTTGACTCAAATTTAAATTGCTGGGAAAGCTCTGTTATGTGTTATATTGTGTTTCTGGTTTATTGTTTTGTGAAGACACCTGCATTTTAAATGAAGTAACCATAATTAGTGTGGCAACACCGCAGTTTACAGAGGACCAGCTCCAGCCTGAGGACCACCCCTATATAAGAAACCAACACAGATCCCATCTGAAGAGGGTCCCTTTGATTCAATCAGCCACAGCAGGGATAATTGAGACTTGTAGTTGTTCTATGTCTAGTAAGAGAGAAGAATTAAGCAGCGCTGTTCTGCCTTTTGTTTTCTGTAACTGTTTTCACAGACCAGGAAGGCAAGCCAATGTTTTTTGGTTTGTTATTTTCGGGCAGGTCATCTCATTTGATATTGATGCACAGCTCTGTTTGTTGGTTGTTCTGACTTTGTCTCCCCCTGAGGCTTCTCTACTTCTGAATTTGTGAATCTGTTGAATAATAAATTTACGACACTTTTCTTTTTTTCTCTCAGTGGCTTCTCGGAGAAGTGGATGCTTTTTTTTTTTTTCCCCATGCCATGTCTTTTGTTTGTGCTAAAAAATGATTTCCCCTGAAATCTAAAGCACTTGCCTATAATATGTAAAATATGCATCAAACATATCTCATCTCTCTACAAATGATAAAGTTATTTTGAGCCATAAACAACGTTCCTATCACAAATTTATATATAAATACTTCATGCAATATATTTACCAATTTAGCAAATATGTTATAGATGTTACACATTATTACACAAAAACAGTGGAAATCACTGTTGTAACACATGGTTACTCAATATGCAACAGACTACAGTTAAAACCACAAACCCTCAATGGAACTCTGTGTATATTACCCCTTAAAAGGGTTCAAGTAAGGGGCTTGGAATAGTGTGCTCTGCTTGCATAAAAAAACATCAGGTTTTTATAACTGTAGTGAACCAACTCATTATCATAACAGGAGACAGTTTAACTGCTTTAAATTATTTTGGCACAGTCACTGTTGCTTTGCAGAAATTGCTAATTTCATAGTTATTCCTGAACTCAAAGGTGGCCTGACAAAAATTCAAACTTCCAATAACAGATTTTGTCCACTTGATGGCAGCAGAAACATGTTTTACACACCTTTTGGGAGCGTTATATAGGCATATAGGCATAATGTCTTTAAAAACGGATTCAAAACTTTGCTTCATCTTGAGTTTCCTAAATTCCTAAATCGACCTTGATACAGTATTACTCCTTTTCTGTGAGGTCATTGGACAGTCAGTGTAGAAGCACCATTCATACAGGTGTGGTGTAATTCAGAGTGCTTTAAAGTTCTCAAAACAAGAGTAGTGTAACAAAAGCCTGATGGACTCAAGAAGCATGGAAATAATCAAATCCATCCATCCATCTTCTTCAGCTCAGGGTTACAGGGGATCTATCCCTTATTCATTTGGTGGGGGACAGGTTGCCAGTTTGTGAAAGGTCTTAAAAACAGTGCACGAGAGATGTGAAGAAGAGAGTGCAAGCAGGGTGGAGTGGGTGAGAGAGGAGTGCCAAGGGTGATTTGTTACAGAAGGGTAGTGAGAAGAGTGAAACTGAATGTTTACAAAATGGTAGTGAGAGCTGCTATGATGTGTGGTTTGGAGACAAAAAGACAGGAGGTGGATCTGGAGGTGGCAGACCTGAAGGTTTCACTGAGAGTGACCAGGGTGGAGAAGATTAGAAATGATTATATAGGAGGGACAGCTCAGGCTGAGCGGTCTGGATATGTGCAGAGGGACAGTGGATATAATGAACAAAAGATGTTGACTATAGAGCTGCCAGGCAGGAGGAAATTGGAAAGCCAGAGTAAGGATTCATGAGTGTGATAGGTAGACTGATTGGTGTGACAGAGGATGTTAGGTATAGGGTGAAATGGAGGCAGATTATCTGCCGTGGTGACCCTCAAAGGGAGCAGCTAAAAGAAAAGCCCATCAACATTCCAATCAAAAGCACAGTCATGCATGTTTCAAGGAGACGCTGACACTGCTGTTGCTGATACTTCCTGAACTGGAGCGACATCTTGTGGTGACAAGTATATATAACATACACATTACTTGATATGCGTTCTCAAAGGGGGATCCCTTGAAAAACCTCGGGATTGTGATTTAATAACAATAACATTTACTATGTTTACATGCTGTTTATGGATAAACCCAGTCTCTACTAATCAAGCTAATTACACAACATAATGTCATTGCAACACTCCAGCTCCAGTCTGCAGCTCAATGAAAGCAAAAACATGAAAAACAAGCTACGGCGAGCTTTTAGTTTCACAGAATCTCACACCCTGCATTCGGAGCCCGTATGAAGTAGGTTAATTTGCAGCCAGCAGGGGTGCCTCGAGGTCTTGCTTGGGGATTTAAGAGATCACACACTTCATGCTCTGTTGTGCTTGTCCACAAAAAAGAAAGAAAAAAGCCCTTTCAATGTTGCAGTGTGTGACGAATCAACAGTGGCACGTGGACAATAAGGTCTTTTGTTTCTTGGAGGATGAAAAGTAGACAAAATGTTTCTGTCAAACTCAGTAATTGTCTTTAGTTTTTGTGACATGAATTAGCCTAATTACTGGATGAAAGATTAATGGGTGAGTTGACTGAATGCTGGCTGAACGCCTGTAGCAACTGTTGCTGTGGCTCTTATTATTTCAACCTGCTCGGTGACTCAAACCGAGTGAGTGATGCCTGCACAGCACCCAGAGGTAAGCCCACATAAGTGCTTCTCCTGCCGTTGCTGATTTGACATCTCTGTGTAGGCACGCAGAGGCTGTGCCTGACTGGCGTTCACCTCCCCTTCTTAGTTAAACCTGTTAGGGTGTGACTGAAACACCTGCAGGTGAGTGCAAAGCCTTTAATCCCTCCCCTTTTCCATCACTCAGAGCTTCTCTGCGCAGCATTTCTCAATTTGGATACTTTTAGTACAATTTCAATTAGTTCACCACATCCACTGGATACACACTTGCCTAGTTTTGACACTGTTGTGTGGATTCAAAATGAAAAAGGTGAGTTGTAAACTGACAAAAATGCTGACAATGTGTTACGGCTGAATGCAGTTGAGCCTCTGATAACACAAAAAAGTTTTTCCTAACTTAATGACAACATTACGTTGGAAAAACATAACGGTGTTGTCAGCAGTCACAACTGAAATAACCAAACATTGGTTTCTCAGATTCAGGAGTCTGAGGAACTTCTTTGAGTCCAAAAGCGTGTTTATAGTGTCATATGTTGGTGTACAAAGTCCTCTATGATGTACTCTCAGTACATCTGAAAATAGACTGAACACCATCAAAGCTTTTAATCTAATAAAACCCTTCACATTTCAGCACGAGGAACAATAAAACAAGGAGACAGTTTCTTCAGATTAGCTTGGTGAGAAGTTAAATTACTGTAGCTAAATCGAGTGTGAACAATTGCACTTCTGAAATAGTTAACATCTTATTTCCAGCATGTTTATTCTGTAAAGAATCCCAAAGTGCAAACATGGAATGCTGCTATTTGCTATAGATTTGCAAACCTTGTGAATTTTCTGTATTTCTGCGTGAACATGAACATGAACTCATTTGATTGTCATAGAAGTCCTAAAAATACAAAGAGTACTTATTTAAACAAATGACAAAAAAAAAAAAAAGTCATGGTTATTTATGTAATGAGGAAAATGATTCAGTATTACATAATCTGAGAATGTGAGTATAAAAAGTATGTGAACCTTTTATTTTGGTATGTGTCAGCTGTTCCTAAATAGGCTTGCGATACCTTTTTTTGTTTTTTTTTAACCTCACATTTGTGCAGAAATGACTACCATTTCCTGTAAACACCTTCAAATGCTCCTGCTTTCCAGCGTGAGGGATCCCTGGTTCTCTGAGACACAGGTAGTATGTAGGTCCTGTTACCTTCCTGGCAAGGCCATGGTCACTTTTTTCACATGGTTCCATGATAAGCTATAGGACAGCTGTCTGTTGACTCCAGGGCTGTTTTTGAAAGCATCCCCTTATTTCTATGTTGAAGATGTAGATTTACTACACTGCATATAAACAATTTGATGTTAAACACATGCCTTATATGAAGATAATATTGAGAAGAAGCATGCTTTTATTAAGGTGAATTTGAATTTGTTTGTCTGATATGTAAAACACCAGCTGAGGTGATGCAAATAGACGAGGTGTGTGTTTATTATCGTCCACATCACATCTTATCCAACTATGGAACAAGATGAACTGTGTGAGTCTGTGTGTCTGGCTCAAAAGACTCCACGCTGATGTTTTTTAGTCCAGAGTGAGAGCAGACAGCAGGTCCGTTTATTCAGTCAGACAGTCGGTCTGAAAGCCCTCTTAGTTGTTGGGGCCATTTGGACACATAGCTTTTCACAGCCTAATGTCTGCGGGCACTAAAAGAGCAGCTAAAGCACTCACGTTGGGGGAAGATGAAACACATGGCGAAAAATGCTGTGCAGCTCACTACAGAGGAGGTAAAAGAGTGGTTCATGGAGGAGTTCACGCAGGGTTCAGCTTGCTTTGCTCCTGCCTGCAGGCTGTCCTCACTCAGACCTGCAACAGAGAGCCCCGTTCCTTTTTGTCTTCAGCGGTGAGTTTAACTTGGCCCGTCAGCCTGCACAGCTATGATGAACCGTGGAGTGACTGCAAAGTGTCACAGTTAACTCGGCAGTCGCTGAGTTTCACTCATGGCATTTTAACCTGACCTGATTGTTTTAAAACTGTATTTTAAAACAGTTTTATGGTATTATTTGTAACAAAGCCATTTTTTACTTGTAAAAATGTGTTTTTAATCAAATTTCTGGTTTCCTTTTTAATGCCAGTGTTTGGTAATCCTGCTGAATCTGGTCAGCTGGCTATTTGCTTTGAACTTGGAGCAGCGGTGCACTTCTGCCCCCTTCAGAGTAAAGGCGGCATGGCACATGAGAGATACATCCAGGGCAAATCCGCTTGAATGGCAGCACCAGTTTAGACGTTCTTCTACGCTGCTTGGCTCAGCTGAATGCGCCACCTTTGTCACCATGCTGTTAAAGTCACAACTGCTTCAAGCTTTTCCAGGATCTGATGAGGAATCCCCCTCTAATGTTTCACTCTTATGTTCCTCAGAGCCTGCTGACTCTTCTGAAAACAAAGATCTTTTTCTCTTAAACTTCAGTGATTTTCCCACAGTGACGTTTGCGGTCCGACTAAGAACAACTAATTTCTTAGTATTGATGATACACTTTTCAGAGCTGTATATTAAAAAAAACACACAGCAAAAGATGAATCTAACAAAACTCAAAGCGGGATTAAAACTCAGTCTGAGTGGAAAAGGAAATAAAATCTGTATGTTGTGGTTTGATGATTCTCAGCTAATTTGTATGGAAAGCAACAGCATTTAGAATTAATAGCATATTTTGTTCTTGCTCAGCTTATCATAATTGACTTGGGCCTGTTTGTCTTGATTGACAGATGCAAATGGTGACTGGGGAAACAATACATTTGGAATATAGGCCATCTTGATTAAATAGTGTTTTATTAGAGTTGTGCATTGTCCATCTAGAGAAAGGGTAACCATCTGTAGCTCCAGCCACGACTCCTAAAAAAAACAAATCACATGCAGGCAATCATAGCCTTACTGTTTTGGAAAGAGGGCAACAACAAGGGCAGACTTGATGAGTGTATGTGTGAGACCGGACCTGTTTAAAATGTGGCTGTGCAGAATGGGTGGATTGTGGGTTGCAGCTTTCTCAAATGACTAAAATGAGTGACTGAGGCCATGTGTCACAGGAGAGCAAAGACAGTTTTGTGTTTTAGACCATCAGAAAAGTTTAAAGGGTAAGTTAGAATTAGGGTTAGTTTAGGCTAAAGGTTTGGAACGTAGCTGTGATGGTTAAACGTCACGGAAAGAGCAGCTGGGAGCACTCTGGGAGTTTTTTAAGCTATGATGCTTTGATTACTATTATGAAATCTGCATGTCTTTTGTAAGCTTCTGTCTTTAAGATAGTGATGATTCTTTTCTTCTTTCTGTTTCCAAAGTGCAGGTAATCTTGGAGATGTGATATAAACTCATCAAATCTCCAACCTTTATTCTGCTGAACTCAGAAAAAAAGGTTATTATTTTTTCACAGAATGTGATGAATCTTATATTCTGTACAGTTTTATGTTCAGGCAGAGGCTGGATGCAAATCTACTTACTAACTTGTTTGCTTGCTTCCTCGGCTACAATATTGACGAATACAAACAGGAGACTTAAAATTGCCAACCTTGAAATATGATTTAAACATTTTTTTCTTGCTTTGTAGAAATCAGTATGATGTGATGCAGAGAGAGAATATGTGGACCTT
>VUQR01018801.1:0-10401 GCA_015108515.1 Hemichromis elongatus | reverse complement strand
TGCATCACGGGAGGCCCCCAGTCCTAATGCAGTGTAACTAAAGGAGATTTCAGGCTACGTCCACACTAATGCGTTTTCGTTTGAAAACGCATCGTTTTGTCTCCGTTTTGGCCTCCCGTCCACACTGAGATGGAGGCAAAAAAGAGCGTTTTTGGAAACGCTCTTGAAAACCACAGTTGTTTTGTTTGCTCAAAGTTTTTAGTGGCCGTGTTGAAGATTAATATGTACTCATTTGTGACTCGGAGCAACAACTGCACCTCATTATCATTCCATTTGACACATTCGGTGCTTTGTCTCGCCATTTTGCTGCTCGTTTTAAAGAGCCGGAAAGTAAATAAACAACACATGGAAATGACGCAGGTCGTCTCGTCTAACGTTTCACGCATGCAACGTCACTGTTTTCGGCCTGTAAATGTGGACGCGTACCTGTGTGAAAAACGACCCAAAACGAAAGTGTGGACGCGGATCGTTTTCGCACGAAAGCTCAGTTTTCCGATCTATCCGGACTAGTGTGGACGTAGTCTCAGGATCACCTGATCCAACCTTAACTTTAAACGTTATTAAAAAGGAACATTTCAAGCCTAACCCTAAAAGTAAAGAGGGTGTCTGTCTCCTGAATCCCAAATTGGGAGCCTGTTTGACAGAAGAAGGGCCTGAAAGCTGAAGGCTCTGCCTCACATTCTACTTTCAAATATCCACAGATAAGTTGAGATTTAATTGTTCTATTGGGGTGGTGTGATAGTGTGAGGCTAGAAGGTAGAGCACAGTCCACATGATGTGGCAGATTTAGTAGATGTAGCATAACCCCTATAACCTATCTAACCACCTCCCATCACCACCCTGAGCTGTATCCCCAACCAGTCACTGGTTGAAGGGTACATACAATATCAGTCAACCAAGGTTTCATTTTGGCTTGAACAGAGCCTACTTACTACTATTACATTGAAACTCTCAGGCTTGGTGGCAGTCCCACATGATTATGGTAATCACAGCTGTACTTTAGTATTAATGTGGTCGTGATTTATTGATGTTAAAATGCTATTTGTGGCCCCTTTAAGTCTTGATCCTTTGATGTCCTTTGACATTTTGAAAACACTTGGACATGGG
This sequence comes from Hemichromis elongatus, assembly GCA_015108515.1. Lineage (NCBI taxonomy): Eukaryota > Metazoa > Chordata > Actinopteri > Cichliformes > Cichlidae > Hemichromis > Hemichromis elongatus. The sequence goes on along the minus strand of VUQR01018801.1, from coordinate 9,294 downwards.
GTGTGTTACGTAACGCTTATCTTTCACTCCCTGTTGGAACCAATTAATATAAAGCAGTACAAATACTAAAATATAAATTAACTTTGTGTCCACAAAATCTGCATGGATTATTCATTAACCCCATCAGGGAGATTACAGCTGATTTTTAGCAAGGCTTGTAGCTGTCAGGGCTGCTGGCTGTGGATTTTTGACACTTAAGCTCTTAAGGGTCGGAGAGCATCCTGCTCCTTATACAACAGCATGTAACACATACAACACCAGCATCTAAAGTAGATGGCAATCCCAGGGTTGGCTCATCTTTTTTTACAAGGGAGTCACACTTTTATCTGACGAACTGAAGAAGTATGTGATCCCCTGGGCTATGCGTGGACCAAAAGGAGCACTGGCATGGAACAACAATGTCAGCATATTCAGATGCAGGAGGTCCAACAGGGAAGAACCATGAAAACTTTGCTAGCTGTCCAGTACTTACAGAGCTTCAGGAAATCTGGGAGCATGGGGCTTGTGTTTTATTCATGGCACAGAAAACATAAAAAGGATCGCTAACAAAAATCCTACATCAAGGTAATTTGAGGAAGCAAAAAAGAGAAAACTGCTACATATAAAGTAAATAAGGGAAGGGGAGGCGGGAAGGTGAGAAGGAAGTGATGAATACGCAGTAAATTAAAGAGTGAAACAGAATATAATGAGGGAGATGTTACAGTACAAAACAGAGATGGAGGAATAAAGAGAAGAAATGTTAATAGAAAGAGTCTTCAGGTGTTTATAAATTAGTTTCCCCTTCAGGAAACTGAGTATGTTGGATTTTTATGGCTTTTGTTCTTTTTTTCTAGAGTTTAATCCAAAACAACTGCCAGTTTTGAGATGAATAATATGTCAGAAAGAAATAACAAAGAGTTTAAATATTTTCATAACTTCTCCTGATCATCCCTCGCAAAGTCATGCACTGTGTATGAGAGGAATAAATGTATGGCACAGAATACAAAAGCCTACACAGTACGAAGAATTAAACGTTATTCTAATGTGATCAACAGAGCTTTATAACCACAATCAATCCACAAAGAAAGTACATGAATCATCCGTGACATTATTAACCTTTGAACCGACAGACTATTATCCTTATCCCATCACCATAATGCCAGTTTGCATTTTGTGTAATCCTGTTGTCTTCAATTGGAAATACATTACCTTCAAGCATTTAGAAATACGCCAGCAAGCCAGATATACATGATTGGGGTCAGGACCCCCCCAGAAATAATCTGCTCTTGGCATTTCTATTTTAAAAGCAGATTAATCAGACAAGAGTTCATGGTGCCGACTGGGAGCCAGAAAACTTGGGACTATTTTTGCTGTATGGAAATAGCTGGAGGGGGAAACAAAAGTTTGTAATTTAGTTTGGATTGCTTTTTAGGGCTGACTGAGAGCTATAAGTCTGGTGTTAAGTATTTGGTCCATCCTCTGAAGCTCACACTTTTTTTTTTTGCATTGCAATGCATGATTTGCATTGATATTATACATGTTTATAATACTAATAATCAATGTTGGCTTCAGTATTTCAAACCTGTAGCTATTTATTGTTGCACATCTGTGGTATACATTCATGGCAGAATCCCAGATTTTTAAACAGATATAACGACTATATTTTTATACATAGCTCCCGCTCCTAAAGTCATGTGGAAGCCAATGTAATTTATGTCAGGATATAAACTTATGAGAAACTATTAAAGTATTACATTTAACAATGTTGAATTCAAAACCCTCTTCAAATTTGCAAGTTTATACACAATCGAAATGACAGTTATTTTAAAATCAGCGTTTAAATGTATCCAACTTGAAGTCTATTCAAACACTATTTAACTCCCTTTAACATGGGATTATTATTTGCTTCCTTACTAATGAGGCACACTTGGCAATTTAAGTCTTTGGGTACTTTCTGCATGTTCCCTTATTTCTTAAAGAGTCTCTACAGTGAATGTATCCACGTTTGATTTGGCACAGATTTTACATTAGAACCCCTCCCATTTATCTTCTCGGGGGGGTTGTGACCGCCAGAAGTTGTAATTCGTGTGTTCTAGCGTAAGATGAATGTGTGAACCACTATTATGAATCATCACAATGCAGTTACAGAATACTAGCCAATCATTTTTAATGCTCTACCCGCTGTGTTATGTCCATCGTCAACCTATTTTATTTGTCGTACATTCCATAATCAGTTTCTTAGCCAATGTGTAACGGATTTTAGTATAATGAGTCATAAATTTATACAAACGTGGGAGCCTTCTGAGCTTTATATGTGTAGGAGGCCTCAGCTGATCAGGATCAGACCGTGACAGTAATGACACCCCAGTGATCTGTACAAACAAAGTAGTGATAAAAATCAAATTAGGGTGGACAGAGAAAAATGGACACTGATGGCGGAGGTTGATATTCTGAGTAGATGGGAATTTCTGTGATGTATTGCTGTTAATACTTAGGCGTGTGTGTGTTTTTATGTTACTTTATGTGTCTAGAGCAAGGAAGCAAATTAAACTTAATTAAGTCATCTGCAGGGTGCACCTCTCGACAAGCAGAATGTTGTAAAATTTGTTTCTGCTGAGGAAACGACAGCTAAACTTTGATCTGATGTAAGCGAGGTTTGGGTAAACTGTTACCTGCCGGTACATGTCAAATAAAATTCTCCTTCCAAGTTTTGCACTGACTCTAAAAACGCTCCCTCTGTCTATTGCTGTTTCTTTTCCCTCTAGGTCTCAGAGTGCTTAATGCCGTTAACTCCTTCACTGACATAAAGCCGTCACCGAGGAGCCTATTTCACGTCACTCTTTCATCTCCCTGCTGTCACCGAGAAGCTCCTTCCACTTTTTTACCCTCTGCTGATTATGGAGAATCTCAGTGAACTCCAAAACCCCTTGCTGGACAAAAACAGTAAACACATGATCAATGGTTATGGAGGAGAATTCCCCAACAATCATTACCAGGAAAACATTATAAATTACTTTGCTGGAGGAGGAGGAGGTGGTGGAGGAGGTGAGGGTGGTGGAGGAGGAAAAGTGAGTAATGGCAATGCAGTGAGCGGAAATTACAATACTAACGGGAAGGTGAAATCCCAGCAGTTTTTGGATGCCACCTCGCTACATCTGGCAGTAGAAGCCTTCTACAGACCCAATTTCATCCTGTACAAAGAGGACAGTGGCAGCATTAAGGCTAAGGAATACAGAAATGAGTGCTGTGAGACCACGTTCACAGAGAAAAAGGCTAAGGAGGTGTCCAACACGACCGGGGCAGACACGCCCAGCACCGAAGATCCTCAGACGAAGCTGCTGGAGGACGGCGAACACATCAAGATCCAAACGGTTTCCTATGAGGTGGAGGAGGAGGAGTATGTGGAGTATGAGGTAAGGGCAAAAAATGCATTCAGTACAGAAGGACAATGGATGATAGAAATCTTGCATTATATCAGATACTTTTTGTTAATATGCGGTGGGAAATTTTATCTCTGTTCTTAACAAAAAGCACATAGAACTAACATGAAAATAAGAAGAATCCAAAAGTAATGAAAAAATGAACTTGGATTTGTTTAGCGCTTTTATAGAAACCCAAGGATGCTTAACAAAGTATATAAGTAAACAAAAAGACTAGAGGTTGAAGGCTTTGTTGAATTTTTGAGAGGTTTCTTAAGAGGTCAGTGTGGGGTGTTTCAAAGTTCAGGTTAGAGAGAGTTCCAGAGGGTGGGGGCTGCCACACTGAAGGCTATGTCCCCAGAGGTGTGGAGGGCGGTGCAGAAATAGGCCTATGGCTGGAAACTGTAGCATCAGACTGTTTGTCTGGAAGGACCAGGATATTGAGGGATTCGTAAGTGAATCCCTAAGTGAACATGTGCAGTCGTGCTGTTTAGTAGGAAAAGCCCATAGCAGGCAGCTAATGTAGGCGTGCATTGGTTTCAGTTAATTGACAGCAAGCTTGCTTGTATTCCTGTGGTAGATCTACATTTATATCATCACACCCAAGGATTGAGCTTAGCTCCTGGATCAGTCTGCCATTTTTACTAAATACAAATCCATTTGATCCACTGACCTTGGCCTCAATTCCCAACTCTTGTAAAATTCATCGTTAGATAATAATAAATCACCCATGTCTGCCTCACACACGAATATTAGGTATCACAGCTTTAGCCACAGTATTTTCACTCTCAATCGGCATGACCAATAGCACAAAGCACTCCAAAGGATTTAGGGGATTGGACTGGTGGAATAGGGTGTTAAGAGTAGACCAGTGTCCTGCAGCGCCTAATGGACTGGCTGCCACACACCTGAGTCCACTAGAATGAACCTGGATTGCAGTGATAAACATGCAGCTACAGAAATGCTACTTGAAATGGGTATATATAGCTCATAGGATAAGAAATAGAAACTGGGGGAGGGGGGAATGCAAATGATGAACATAAATGTCCTCAGCTCATACTGCCAGGATAAGCTGGGCAGAAATTTGATGTGCAAATGACAAAGAGCAAATAACCTCCAAATTTTCAGATGTAAAGGTTTATTCCATTGTAGCTGTAGATTTGCACACAAAAAAGAGCAAATACACGAGCTACAATTCTTACTAAACTCACACAAATTCTCTATACATAGACATCTAGAGGTTCCTTCTAACCCACTCAAAGGTTAAGCGAACACATTACCATATAGTTCATATTTTTCCACACGCTTCCTGTTTAAGAATGAACAAGTGCTTAAAAAAGCATCATCGGGCCCCACAGCTAGATTTGAGATGTAAAAGAGGCAAATACACAGTGGGACTCATTATGTAGCCTCCCAACAGGAGATCATTGACACCACAAAGTGTGTGGTGTCTCTACCACCAGGCCCACAGTCTGACACAATGTGCAGAAGGAAGACTAGAAAGCCCCTACACTTCTATGCAAAGACTCGTCTGTGTCTAACATTTGAAACGCTGCCATACAGGATTTATTTGCAACGTATATATTATAATTATAACTTAATTCTGTCCAAATGGGAATGAGTCTATAGAAAGTGTAGGGGGAAAACGGCTTTTTGACTTGACCTTATATAAACAATTTCTCACTTAATTTCTTACTTTATCAGCTTAGTCCTCATTTTGGGGTCACACTGAATAAAAAAAAATTGCATCTATTTTGCAAGTCTGTGTCTTACTGTGTTTGTAAATGGATGACTATCTGTGGTAGGAAATTGCACGCTTATTGGCTAACAACCTGCCAGTATCAAGCTGTTAGCTTGTGAGAATGCAGTTTTCAGTCATACCAGGGCCGCCTCATCATGTCATTTATTTTCATTGTTTCCAACCAAGATGATCGTGGCTCAAACTCCCATATCGAGGTTCCAAACCCGATGGGTAATTTCACAGTAGCTATATCCACCTTTTATACGGTCTATGATTTTGACTCCCATATAACAACCCATATAAAAGGTTGTTCTTTAGAGATCGCAGCAGTCAGACACTCAACAGGGTGCCTTTAACGACCCACCTGAAACTCAATATCCTATGTGAAGAGGTACTAGATTATTTTGTGTAGCACATGTTGACTTTTGAGGCATATTGTGAAATATTAAAAATACAGTTTGCCTTATGTAACACAGTTTTATTTGTTCAAAACATAATATGGAAGCCAAGTTGCGTGAGACACTGCATGTTTAAATGCGCCACCATTATTACCATCCTTTGTTTTAGGCACTAGGTGTTACATAACCAATGCCGAACTGATCCAAAATCTAGCCTCTTTTCCTTTCACAATGTAATTACATAGAAGAAGAAGAAAATTTGTTTATTTTAATCTGTCCATTGTTTGTAGCTTTTACTGCTTTTTTGAAGATTAAAAAAAAGTTTTAAGGAAAATTGAGGGTTGGCCTATAGTAATAGCAATGTACTTTTTTTTTTTTAACTTAAATTATGGTTTGAGTATGACAGTGATGTCATAGGAATGTGTCACAAAATGCATATTGTAAATGTTTATATTATATACAAGTTTTTTTTAATTACTCACATTATTAAATACTCTACGCATTATTTTAAACATCAACATCTTGATGCAACACAAAATTTTGTTTCCAGACTCTTTAAAGAATACAGTGTTCATCGTACAGTTGCCATGATGATGTTTGTAGGTATAGTCCTCCAGTAAAGTATAAATTGCTCCTGAAAAATGATTTATGAAGTCTAGGTCATGGATACAAATATACTTTTTTGGATAAACTAAGTTAACTTGTTTTCCCATCAGTGACTGAGTGGTTAGCTGGCTAATAGACAGTTCTCTAAACCACTGTTTGGTGTTGCCGGGTCAATTGGGACTTATTTCAGGAATTTAAACTGCTGTTCTTTTTTTTTTTTTGCTCACTCCACATTGACTTTTTGAAGTTTTTTTATCTAGTCTGCTTCTCTTTATTTGGAGCTTCTCCTTAGTGAGTTGCATTGATTTAATAAAGGGATCAGTAAGGTGTAATGGTTTTTGCCCGACTCAGCTCAATAGAGCAATGAGAAAAGAGTTTTTCTCTATGGTTTCTTTCTCTCTTTTTTTTTTTATTTTGAACCACTTGTATTGCTTAACCAAAACTACTGCTTTTGGGATGTCTAATCCATACTCATCATTGATCCTGTGATGTGGAATGAAACCACCAGTGCAATATGCATATCATCTGTAAAGTTTCTGAATTACTAAAACTAATAGCTAGAAAGCTAATAATAAAAATGTATACTTTATTCATCTACATTGCAATGCTGTGCTACTGATGACATAATGTGATCTATGTCTGCTTGAAGCAGCATTGTGGTGACTGGAGTTGTGGTATTTTTGTCAGCTTTGCTAAGATTTAGACAAAAGCGTTTTTGGTGATGAGCTGTACATTAATACTACCATATGTGCCGTGTTTTTTTTATAAAGACAGAAATATGAATGCAAATTCTTTAGATCATATCTATAAAGCCCATTCTGGCTTATAAACAGAGCTTTGCAGGATTTCAGTCAGCGTGTTAGCGTTAGCCACAAACCCCATTTCTAGCCAGTTGGGCCCATCCAAAAACATGCTTTATAAATCAGCCAGTCTTCATTTACACGAAAAGCTGTTGGGGTCATAATTTGTGTCATTCTCTCTACTGCCATTTTAATATCACCACCTGCCGTTTCTTTTCATTTCTTTTAATTGGATGCCATTTTGTAGAGGCTGTCAACCTGATCCTCCCAATCCCAAAAGAACCAGTACAGCAGCTGATATCTTCATAGATCTTCTCACCTTTGAGGCATCATTGAAATCTGTATAAATTATATCGGGGCGGCTAGTTGTTTCCTTCAGTTCCCATTTCAAGCAAATGACTTGAGATTTGCTAATAACTGCTCTCGTGATTGTTGAAATTGGCTATATCTAAATGACAGTGTTTAAATAAATAGGTTTTAAAGAATCACAAAATACATAAGAAAATCTAAATTTTGATATTGTCATGGCACTGTGTGTTGGCGGGCGGAGGTGTGGATCCAAAGGCAGGACTCAGAGGCAGAAAGTAAATAAGAAAACCTCAGCTTAATTGCTGGCCACAAAAACAAAAGCAAAACCGTGAAAATCATGACCTGAAACACACAGGCACGGATATGAGGGTACAACGCGACAGACTTTCTCACAGACAGAGAAACACGGGGTTTAAATACACAGGGGCGTAATCACAGGATGGTAAACAGGAGGGAAACACAACTGGGAGAGATTAGGGCTAACGAGACGAGGGGAGCAAAGCAAGACACACTGACATGACACCTGGACTACCAAAATAAAACAGGGTACCAGAACAAATCACAATGACGCAAACTAGACACAGAAATAAACCCACACAAACCCTGCAAACAAAACCCAAAACCAAACCCAAAACCACAGTCCTCATTATCATAGAACATCAAAACACCCGAGAAATCCGAAACAGTCCATAATGCAAAAAATAAACAAAAACGTAAGAAACTCAAAATTATTGGTTCGAACCGACCCAGAACCGTGACAGTAACCCCCCTCTAAGGGTTGGTTCCTGACACCCCAAACAAACCAACAAAAGACCAGGGTGGGCGGAGGGGGTCCAGGAAGGAGGGCAAGAAACAAACAAAAAACAAGGAGCACAAGGTCCAAAAACAATGGACAAACATATCAAAACCAACACCAAACACATTTCAACAGGAGTTTATGAAAAGTTCGGGAGGTCGACCCAGAGGTCGACAGCACATTAGCCAAACAGTTCAGGGGGCCGGCCGTGCGGACAGCAGCGGCGGCAACGCGGTGACAGAGCAGGTCCGGAGGCCAGCCACGCAGGAGGCAGTGGCGCCGACGAAGCAGGTCTGAAGGGCGGCCACGCAACAGGCGGCGGCGGCGACCGAGCAGTTCTGGAGGCCGGCCACAACGGCATTAGGCCAGTGGCCTGAAACAGGCAACTGGCTGCCATGTTGCCGCCTGTGGACCGGGCAGCAACATGGCAGTCGAGGCAGGGCCAGACGTGGCAGGACCAGGCGAAGGCGAAGCTGGGCCAGGCGAAGACGAGGAGGCCGCAGGCGGCGACGCTGCAGGTGACGGTGTGGAGGCCGCAGGCGGCGACCGGATGGACTTCTCCGAGCCGTCAGCATACGTGAGGATGTGCTGGCTGGTTCCTCCAGGAACCCGAGCTGACAAGGCTTGATGCTGGTCGGGCTCTCCACAATCCCCAGCTAACACAGAAGGCTAAAAGGGCCCCTCGGACCCTCCAGCGGAGACAGAAGGCTGAACGGGCCGCTCGGGCCTTCCAGCAGAGACAGACTCGAAAACAGCAGGCACGGAGACCTCTGGCAGACACCAAACAGGACCAGTAGGCGCGGGGGCCTCTGGCGTTCACGGAAAAGACTGGGGCTGCGCAGGGCACTGGCTTAGCCCAGGCAACTCTGGAACTGAGCAGTTCTTAGCGGGTGGCTTAAACTTAGGTGGTCCAGGTTTAGCTACTGACTGAGGCGCAGGCCTTGCTGATGACTGAGGCGCAGGCCGTGCTGATGACTGAGGCGCAGGCCGTGCTGATGACAGGAGACTTAGCTGCGGGCAGCGGAGATGATTGTGGGGTAGGAGAAACTGGTGGAGGAATGGAGGGCTGAGCTACTGGCTGAACTGACGGCACAAAATCAACAGGCTCACAGTAAACGGATACACAAGAAGGTAATTTGGGCTTAGCCGGAACAAAACAAATGGAGTTCCTTATAAAACTTGTGCTGTTAAGGTTAGGTGGGAGCGGACTCAAGCGCGGGACTCCTCGTTCTGAAGACAATAATTT
>VUQR01018800.1:0-11579 GCA_015108515.1 Hemichromis elongatus | reverse complement strand
AGGTACCTTGGTGTTCATCTGAACAGCAAACTGGACTGGACTCATAACTCAGACGCCCTCTACAGGAAAGGGCAGAGCAGGCTGTACCTGCTGCGGAGACTCAGGTCGTTTGGAGTGGAGGGCCCACTCCTGAAGACCTTCTATGACTCTGTGGTGGCCTCAGCCATCTTTTATGGTGTGGTCTGCTGGGGCGGCAGCATCTCTGCTGGGGACAGGAAGAGACTGAACAGGCTTATCCGAAAGGCCGGCTCTGTTCTAGGATGCCCTCTGGACCCAGTGGAGGTGGTGAGTGACAGGAGAATGGTGGCTAAGCTGTCATCCCTGTTGGGCAACATCTCCCACCCCATGCATGAGACTGTGACTGCACTGAGCAGCTCATTCAGTGGGAGGCTGCGGCACCCACGGTGTGGGACGGAGAGATTGCGCAGGTCTTTCCTCCCCACTGCTGTCAGACTACACAACAAGACTCTAACTGATCAAACACACACATCCACAAATGTGCAATAACACTAAATTTTGTGCAATAATCTTGAGTTGTATATAGCACTTGTATTCTATTTTTATCTTATTCTATTTTTATCTTATTGTATATTTGTATTCTATTTTATTCTACTGTATATAGTATTTTATTTTATTATATTTGTACAGTGGTGTACTGTATTTATTCTTACTTTATTTTATTCTAATTTTGCTTCATAACCTCTGTACTGTCCACTTCCTGCTGTGACAAAACAAATTTCCCACGTGTGGGACTAATAAAGGTTATCTTATCTTATCTTATCTTATTTTTCACATGAAATGTTATGTTTGTGGTCATTTTTATTATATTATATTTTTTATTTGCATAGAATAAAATAAAACCTGTCTTCCAATTTATTGCCTTTTTTTGTGTGTGGTAGAAGTATCGGTTTTTGTACTCAGCAAGTGCTCAGATCCAAGTATCGGTTTCGTATCGATTTGAAAAAATTGGTATTGTTGCATCCCTAGTAAAAACAGTCCAGTTACCATATACCAGTGTGACACCTAACCTTAGAATTTCCAGTCTACAGTTTGGACTCTCCAGGAAACCACGCAGCTGCTTCCCTCCTGAATCCCACAAGAGATTCTTGTGACTCAGGTCCAGGTACTTCAGATTGAAAGGGTTGGACTTGAGAACTGAGGCCAGATAATCACAGCCTTTAGGCGTGATCTGACAGTCGGACAGTCTTAAAAAATAAAAAAGCTTTCACTGATCTCTGATCTTTGAGCAAAAGAAAGATTTCTTTATCTAGCTCTAAAGTAGCAGCTGAAGAGCATGTAGCAATGTGATCTGTGGATTCTCAAACGCAGACTTAAAACTAATTAAGTTATTAATTTAACAAGATAGAAATACAAACAAAAATTCAGACAAATGCATGAAAGAAAAACATGTAGGCTTAGTGTAAACTTTTAAAATTCAGCCTTGTGAAAAATTTGGAAATTATTCATTTCTTCATTGAGCTACTGATTAAATTCGTACTTTTTAAGGGGGTGTACCAATTTATGCTGAGCACTGTAATTCCATGTGTGTTCATTCATAGTTTTGATGCCTTCAGTGAGAATCTACAATGTAAACAATCATAAAAATCAAGTAAAACCATTAAATGAGAAGCTGTGTCCAAACCTTTGACTGGGAGTGTTTTTTCTTTATATCTCTAGGTAAGAAAATTTTGAGTATCGCTAGAAATTAAAGTCCGTATTTACTCCTCTACCTCTGTGGAGTGGCAGGACTTTTACATGTCCTTCATCATTTATGAAGTTTTCCTGCAGCAAGTTTTGTATTCAAAATAAAACTCAAAGGTGGGGCACTTGGTCAGTGCTGAGGCGGTGGATGGTGGGATGCTGCCCATTCTGACCATTAGATTTCTTTCGTCGTGGCTACTGGACAGACTCACGCGCAGACACAGGTGCGTTGGCCAAGAGCGAGAGCACGTAACGAGCTCCGCCCAGGCAGAGAGAAGAAGAAAAAAACAACAACAAAACCTGTAGCTAGCGTGAGCCAGCCAGAGAGGCACGGGGACCATGACATCTTTGGCTTTATAGCAGCCAATAAAAATCTCTCTATGGCTTTTCAATGTAAAATAAAATGTGCTATTGGAGTTTGAAGTACTTGTTTGAGAAAACAGATTTAGAAATATTAGCTTTGTTATAAAACAAGTGCTAAAATAAAATGCAACTTGTTCAAATTAATTTAAGCCTCTTACATTTTTGACATAATGACTATGTATTGATTTTAAAACAAAAATATTTAAAAGTTACAAATGAAAGAGAGTTACTTTTTTAAAATTTGAAAATCTTTCAGAACAGTCAAGGATGGGAAAGCAGTGCTCTACTCACATGTTATATAATGTGGTGTGGTGCTGCTGACTTTAACTGAGAATATAGTCAGGTGCTGGTATTAATCCCACTGACACACCTTGTATAGAAGAAGCGGGGTCTGGGAATGAGCGGGAGTCGCCCTTCACTAGGGACGAGGTCACTGAAGTAGTTCAACAGGTTATTCGTGGTGTATAGAATGAGATTATGGATGCAAGAGGTGAAAATTAATGTTCTCCATTCACCAATTGTAGCCATGGAGGAAGTGGAAAGAAAAGCTCTTGGCTCTTTCAAAGGGAGAGTACCTAGCCACTGGTACAGATATGTAGATGATACCTGGGTCAAAATTAAAACACAAGAAGTGGAATCCTTCACTGCGCACATCAACACTGAAGACAAAAAGTCCACAAGGGAAGACACAAAGAATAACTGTTTGCCTTTCCTGGACTGTGCCGTGCGAAGGGAAGGGAAGGGAATGGAGAACTCAACATTGAAGTTTACCGGAAGCCCCAACACACAGACCAATACCTCCTCTTTGACTCCCACCACCCTCTGGAACACAAACTTGGAGTAATCAGGACCTTACAACACCGGGCAGAAAATGTTCCCTCCAATCCTGAAGGAAAAAAGAAGGAACACACACATGTAAAGGAAGCTCTCAAAACATGTGGGTATCCTAATTGGGCCTGGAGAAGATCACATAAATATGGACGAGCTAGGTTATGAAGCGCTTAGAAAGTAAGAAGCAGGATCTTTAAATTGATGAGTTTTGAACTTCTTTGGTTCCATAGTTTCTTAGCATCAAGGTAACAGCTCGTGAACAACACAACATGTTTGATCTCAGGCTCAAAGAAGGACCACCATCCTCACTCCAACCTGTTTCTTCATCTTCTACATCACCTTCTACATACATTCATTCCAGTTCCTCTGCTTTCACTTTCAGTAATAATTCTTCACATATAATCATTAATGTTTGAGCAGTTATGATATCGGGTATTAGAGTTAATTATTTTAAGACTGACATTTGTCCAAAGTCATGAGACCATTGCTTTTATGTGTGCTAATGTGGTTGTCAATGTGCAGAAATTGTTAGATGATTAGAAACTTTATTTCTGGTCAGAAGTGCAAACATTAGATGTAGGAAGCAGCCTCTTCAGTATAATTTTCCATTGCACACAAGAACCACAAGTTCCTGTTTTTATAGGTTTAACAGGACTGCTTACTCCTGTTTGTGTGCATGTTGAGGTGTTAAAGGTCATGTCTAAATGGAGTGACTTGAGAGTGGACTTAAGAAGCTGTGCCTTGTAGCTGCTTAACCACTGCTCACTTGTGTCAATAAATAGAGGCAGAAAAGGGAAGTCGGGTTTGAAGTTTTTGCCTGGATGGGTGAGCGCCAAGACTGCTCAACCTGATGCAGAAAGAGCTCAAGTGTCTGCTTTGTTCATAGTAACAGGTTTCTGAGACAGCGAGGTCTTTGAGTTTTGGCCTAACGTCGTGGACAATCTAGACATGTGTGACAATTCTGAACATGTCACATTACACATCATCATGTGATCCACTCTCAATCTGCACTTTCATTCATGACTTCAACAGGTTGAAATGAGCTTTGAAGAAACATTCAGTGATATAAAGCTTTCATCACAGGATTCATGTGAGCACCAGATGAACTTTACAGAGAATCAGTGGATTTATCTTCTGTTTTAGCTCAACTTTGATAACTTAGAGCCATCTTAAGTCCATTTTTTCTAACTTCTCACTCACTAACATCTCATGATTTCAGATCCCTGCTGTTCCCCACACGCCCTGTAGGTGGCCTCAGTGTGCCTCAAACCATTTACAGATGATGACGTGTCGTTCACAGTTTATATTTAAATAGAACACGTGTGAGGTTAAGCAGTTTAAACACGTGCATCCATCCATGAACATGTAAGAAATCAAAATAGGTTTGCTTCATGAAATATGTAGAAAATATTCTGGCTATAACAGTTTGGTGTGGTTTGATGTGACTGCAGGAATGTGAAGTGTAACTCTGAGCTTTAGGAAATGAAACTAAATGGACTTTTTCTACTTAATTTATAGGAAAGACAAACTCTGACACTTCAGTCACTGTCATTCCTGAAAAGCTGCGTAATAAAAAGCTGTGACTGCTACGAACTGCTTATGATGACTGCATTAAGCTCTCAGCTGAAGTTTCATTCATTTATTTTAATGTTAATGTTGCCTTTTTAAGTCTGTGTCAGCATTTTAATGACAGACATTAAAGCCTCTTTTCCATTAGTACCTACTCATATTGGCTGGTGTGACACCTCGGCACTAGTTTTTACAAGCAAGCTACTACTGTTAATTATTGATCAGATTTATGTATTGTTAAGGTGCAACAGTTGACCTTTGACCTGTGAGCTTCAGCCAAACACTCTTTTATGGTTTTTCAGAGATGAGCTGTTATCAGTCTTTTCAGTATGTGCTCCTCCTACACACACTAATATGATCTGTATTATTATATTATTATTATTATATTATCTGTAATCTGCTGTCTGAGCGGATCACAGATCAGGTTTGTTTGCTTGTTTTTTTTTCTTTTTATAAAATAATGAGATGCCGTGTCTTTGCTGTTTAAGGATGTTTGTAGTTTTAATCTTGCATTAATAGGTTTTCTTCTTTGGATCTTTATACCACTCTCAACAAAATTATTACATGATAAAAGCAATTTTGAGTTTAGATTAAACAGATTCATTAAAATTAGATCATTAAAAGCCTTTACTAATGTTTGGCACTGAAGCTGCTGGGTTGTGTTCATAAAGATTCATGGTTTAGATTAAAACACAACAGTACACTTTGTTTTGTTGGTCACTATGGTGACACATGACACGATTACTTTTACGGGACTGTCTTCCAAAATGATGTAAGACTTGTAAACAACTTGTAAATAACAACGACTTGTAAATAACAAAGTACAGCAAGTTTGGACTTGTTCCCTCCTGAGAACTGGATCCAGTAAATGTGACACAGCGTAGAGCGACAGCCTGAACAAGGTTTAATGGATTCAAACATTAGCATGTGAACTTTGCTTGGACTTAGACTCAGTCTGAACAGTCACACTGGACTGAATAGAACACATGAAGGTGTGTCCTGCACATACACACTTTAGAACTTTATCTTTTGTCATTGTAAAGTTGCCAGCACAGAAAGATTAGCTAGCAAGACCACAAAGGTGCAAAAACACAAACAAAACAAAAAAACTATATAAAAACACTATATACACAATGTATAAATTACAGGAAACATACTATAATAAATAAGGGTTGAAGGGCTTTCGTCATTAAGGATAGTGTAACTACTGGGTATTTATTAGTCCCACACATGGGAAATTCATTTTGTTACAGCAGAAAGTAGACAGTGCAAAGTTACACAGCAAAAATTAGAAAAACACTGGAATAGGATAAGATGATAAAAATAAGATACAGTACACAATAGAATAGAATAAAATAAAACAAAATAGTATATACAATAGAATAAAATAGGATAAAAATAATATATACAACTGAGTGAAGTACCACGTTGTCAGAAAAAGTGTATTGCACTTAGCGTTATTGCTATTGCACATGTGTGGATGGGAGTTTGGTCAGCTGCAAAAGTCTTTGTTTTATTAGCCCTTTATTTATCCAGGTAAAAAATATCTCATTGAGATTAAAAATCTCATTTCCAAGAGAGACCTGGCATCATTGCAACAAATGTCAAAATACACGTACAACAAAAGTATATAACATTCAAGCTAATAAAATATCCTGTACAAAAATGGGAAAAATATACAATAACAGATCAAATTAAGAACGACATTAATAACAATCACACTGAGTAAAAGAGTTATTCTCTTGTTCCTTCCCAAGGTAAACAATTCTGATCATTTCAGTTCCTTCTGCAGATTTTTCCTTCTGCAGCCCAGCTGCTTAAAGCTGTAGCGTCCAGATTACTGACGTAGACGCTACTTCTGTGCAACTGATATAAAGTGCGGTAAGCTGAAGACAGCTTCAGCTGTCTGTTGAAAAATAGTGACGTGACTGCACTGCAATTTCTTGTTAGTAATGGTAACGGCGTTGTAATGATAGAAAAAGTAATAAGTTAGATTACTATTTACTAAAAAAAGTAACACTGATAGTAACACCGTTACTTGCTATGCCATTATTCCCATCACTGATTATGGGTCCAGTCCAGTTTATTGTTCAGATGAAAACTGTCGCAAATGCAGTTTCACCCCGGTTCTTTATATTCGGGCCTCCAAAGACAACACCGGAATTCAGTAGATTACTTTTACCAAACCATTTATTAATTAAACAAACTTCCAGAAGTGAGATCCACATGACCCGGCCGTCCCCTGCAGATCTTAGCTTTCCTTTGTCTGTTAAGCAGTTTTAAAGAACCGACCCCCATCATAAAATCCACGTGGTGTTTTGTAAACCCCCAAACACTGTGTGTGTGTGTGTGTGCGACCACGTGAGTTAGAGTGTGTGTGGATGAGCTAGCCTGTGTTTGTCTCTGCCTGTTCCTCTGCCTACGTTACTTCCTGCCGGTCATAAAAGTACATCTCCCTCCAGACCATACCTCTCAAGTTACACCAAACTCACAGACAGATCACCAACACTGAGACGCCCACTCAAGTACTCTTTGGGGAGTTTCCACTGAGCTGCGTGTGTCTCTTATTGTTTCACTCACACAGCCCAGGATGGGGAGGAGTCTCAGTTTTGAGCCTATATTACATTACAGGCAGACCCCCAGTGTCAATAAATTCCTCTCCCTCTACAGAACCACACACACTCAGGCCTTTATTGTGCAGGGCGGTGTTAGGTTGTTTCTATATTATTTTACTTTTTATCTAACACATGTATAATTCCTAAAATAAGCTACATATATCCATTAACACCAAGGTACGTGTAGCTGTCCACAGCCTCAACGTCCATACCTTGGATGTTTAGTGGTTGCAGTGGAGGATGCTTGTGCCTGCAGAAGTCTACCACCAGCTCCTTGGTTTTACTAGTGTTGATCTGGATGTCACGGTCCTGGGTCGGGTAGACCCAGCTTTTGAGTTTTTGTATGTTTTTATTTCTTTTCCTGGCATTATGGAGTGTTCTGGGGTTTTGGGGGGATTTATTGTTTATGTTTATGGTGGTTCTGTGTTGGGGTTCATTTGTAGCGATTTGTGTGAGTGTTGTTTCTGTGTCTCCGTGTCATGTGCTCTCGTTTCCTGTTTTATTGTGAAGGTCTGCGTCTCTTGTGAATGTGTGTTGCTTTGTTCCCCAGGTCTCGTGAGTTTCATTAGTTCCAGCTGTGTTCCCCACCTGTTAACAATCTCCCTGTGTTTCTCCGTGTGCATTTAAGTGGTGTCTTGTCTCATAGCCAGTGCTGCTTCGTCTGTGTTACTATGCTGCCTGGCACCCTGCTCAACCCGTGTGCTCTCCTGCCTGCATTTGCCCCGGTTCTCCCCCTTCGAGTTTATGTTTGTGATTATAGTTTTAGTTTCTCCCAGTTTAGTTAGTTTTATGTCCTGTCCTTTTTATTTTTCCACTGTAAATAAACCACCGTTTCACCTTCACATATGCCTGCGTTTGGATCCTCCTTCTCATCTCCACACAGCTCAATCTCACCAAACCCCGAGGTAGTTTTGCTGGCAGAATCATCACCAAACTTCTGCAGGAAGCACTGGGTGGAGTTGTGGGAGAAATCTGCAGTGTAGAGACAAGCGGAAGAGGAACGGTTTCCTGTGGGACCCTGTACTACAGATAACACTCTTCAGCACACAACCCTGAGTTCTAACAAACTGTGGTTGGTCAGTGAGGTAGCCCCAGTATTCTCTTTTAGAGGTGATGGTCCACTCCTGTGTTCTCCAGCTTGTCCTTAATGACTGTGGGAATAATGTTTTTAAAGACAGTATTGAAGTCAAAGAACATAATTCTCACAGTGCTCCCAGAAGTCTCCAGGTGAGAGAGGGAACGATGTAGGAGGTGAATGACGACATCATCTGCTGCATTGCCAGGATGGTAGGCAAACTGAAGTGGGTCCAGTGATGAGGGGCTGAAGCTGAGCCAGGACCAGCCGTTTCAGGGTCTTCATAAGGTGGGATGTCAGAGCCACTGGTCTGTAGCTGTTGAGGTCCTTGGGACGTGGAGTCTTTGGCACTGGTACAGCACATTGCACAACATTGCACATCTGCCAAGATATTGCAAAAGACATGACTGTTTGGGAGAAGTCTGCTCACACGCATACATACATACACTCAAGGTTAACATAAATTAAAGGGGGAAGATTGCAGGAGTGGTGCTGGTGTTCTGCTGCATTAATTGTTCTGACAGCCCATGGGCAGAAGCTCTTCTTTAGTCTGTTGGTTTGCATCTGATAGATCTGAATCTTTTCCAAAGATCAGGATGTTGAGTAGATGGTGGAGGATGGAGGAGGTCTTTTATAGAGATGGGAGGGGGGGTCAGCTTTTGTCTTATGGAAGTCCATGACCACTTCCATGGTTTTCCTGGTGTTTAGGGTTATTGTAGTCATACCATTCTGTCAGATGCTGGATCTCATCTCTTTAGATGGTGTTGTCATCATTAGTGATGAGCCCCATCAGAGTGGTGTCTTCTGCAAATTTGATAATGATGTTACAGGGATGTATGGGGCTGCAGTCACTAGTGTAGATGGTGTACAGGAAACTACTTGGCACACATCCCTGTGGTGAGCCAGTGCTAAGTGACGGGGTGGATGATCTCTGGTTGCCAACCTTGACAGATTGTGATCAGTAAGAAAGTTTTTGATCCATGCACATGTAGCTAGGGGAAGTCCAAGTTTACCATCTTAACTCTAAGAATATCTGGGATGATGGTATTAAAAGCTGAGCTGAAATCAATGAAGGGTATCCTACCTGAGGTCCCAGGATTCTCTGTGTTGAAGAGTGGAGGGCAGTGGAACACAGCACAGGAGAAGGAGAATTTCCTCTGTGTGTTATCTGTGTTTTTAGTCATGTTACTGAATAAGATGGGAGCTAAACTGAACCACAAAGTCATTAATAAGTTGGTACACTGGCCAATTGTGACTGAAACTATCCAACTTCAATGTAGTGGTATTCTTTTAAAGCTATAAATAAGACACTTTTGAACTTGTGCACAGTAACGTCAGTCTGGCATTCATGACAGAGGATGCAATTCAGTTTGAAAACTTTTACTTTGAAAGGATCAAAATGACATCATCATCACACAGTAGAAAAACTGTATGGTCCCACGGCTAAGGCAGCTCTCTGTCTTTCTCCGCTGCACATGATGTCACTCACTATATTAAAGGGAACATAAACAACTGGTCAGATACACTCATACTTTATACATCATGCTTTTCTTATGCAACATCTAAAGCAGTAGCAGCTAATAAGCTAGATCATGCAAGACGGGCTTTCGAAGTTTATCAAACACGAAATTTAAGAGTTATACCGCTCTCTTGGCCTATGAGTGGACAAAAGTTGAATGATTCATAGTTTTATTGTAACAACATTATTTAATATTTTTCATCTTATCTGTTTTAATTGCTTTTTATTTTGATCATATTATCCCTCTGTTCAGCACATTAACAAACACTCCATGTCCTTTAAATGTCCTATATAAATAAAGTTGACTTACTGTTGTTCAGTTCATGTTTGACTATTTTTGTTTTAATGGTAAAAGTCAGATGTTGAGCTGTGACATTAAAAAAACCTCAGCTTTTTTTCTTAATGAGAATGGTATTTTGAGAACAATCAGTTTTGAATACATATAATATATATATAATTGATTGGTACAGTAATTTTATGGTATTTTTTTAATGTAGTAATACAAACTTTCTATATACTCTGTAGTATGAAAGAGGAAAAAAAACAACAATTCAAACCAAGTATCAGTCAACGTGTAAATATTGTATTAAAGTGATTAAATACAATTAAAGCTGTATTTTTTTTCTGGGGGTTTGACTGTATATAACAGTACTGTTATTGTTTAATATTATTTTTACACAACTACTTTAATACAAAAGCTAACAATCTGCTCTTTAAACTCTGACTCTTAAATATATTTTTGCTGCTAGCTAAAATATTAAAACCTCCTTCACTGTCTAAAATTATATAAGCTAAGCTGAATTTCCTGCAGTAACATTCTTTAAATGTTTTTTCAGGCTTTAAAAACTGCACTGCTAAAATGTTCACTTCAGGTAAACTGAGTAACAGTTGAATGCATTAAGCTCTGAGCTGTAATTTAACGATAATGTGAGATTTCCACGTGGGTAATAAACCTTTAAATAAGTGACTTATTTCTACAGCAGTTCTTAGAACTGCTTCTATCAACAGTTTTCTGAATCTCCCTCCCACCTTTCATGCTTCAGGTGAAGCCCCGCCTGTTTCCAGGAAGCAGCTCACCTGTGTGTCCGTGTTTAGTGTCCAGGTGTGGAGTGGAGCTTGTCCTTCGTGTCTCTGTGTGAAGAAACTGTAAGTTTGCTTTGTTTCCTCCTTTAACAGTTTGTCTTTAGGAACTTTTTTTTTTTTGTGTCCCGTCTGGCTCTTTAACCATCAGAATTGTTGTCTGAAGGCCAAAAAAGATGCTTAGCGGTTTTACTTTACCAGATGGATCATCGTGGGCTCACCATATTGATCCATAGGACTGGGAGAAAGAAAGAGAAGGAGAGAAAGAAGAGCAGAGGGGGGAAGAGATAGTAAGAAAAGGAGGAGCGAGAGAAAAGGAAAAAAATCCCCTGGATCACCTGTTGAGAGACAGAAAAAAGGAGAGAAAACAGGAAAAAGCAACATAATATAAACAACCTTTTTTTTTTTTTTTTTAACAATAGACTGGCTAACATTATATATTAGATAGTAAATATTAAATGTCTTTGTGCAGCACACAAGATAGACTGTACACAATGTGCTTTGCAGTAGCAGCCAAGAAAGGTGTGATTTGGGTCTGTGAAAACCCGTGTGTACACACCTGTGTGGATCCGCGCGCTTGTATCCCAGAGTACGAGATCCCAAAGAGGACCACCAGAGGCCAAACTGTGTCACCCTGCTGGGACGAGCTGAGGAGAGCCCCAGGTAAAGGGTCACCCTGCAGCTATGGAGCGGAGATCAGAGGGGGCTTTAGGAACTTTACTGTTTGTTCAGCTCAGCTTTGATTTCTTCACACAACAAACTGTGTGTGTTTCTACTTCCGGTCTCTCCATTAAAGTCAGTGTGTGATGTTTTCCTGGCTAACGTC
>VUQR01018796.1:2291-15028 GCA_015108515.1 Hemichromis elongatus | reverse complement strand
TTAAAAAAAAAAAAAATCATTTATTAAGACTAATGTCAATATGGATATTTTCTTTATGTTACACAAGTAAAAAAATGCGTAATACTGTTTATGTACAAATTTTTATGCAGTAGTTCTGACAGATGGTGAAATTACAAATTAAAGTGCGTGTTCAGCAACTTCTACAGTTAAAATGAGTCTAAAAAAAGAGGGAAATGAAACTTCTGGTGTCAAACACCATCAATTGCAGTAACAAAGGGGTTATAAGCACTCATCACTCCCAATGATCAACCTGTTGTTGCAATTTTCTTCTCGGAAAATTGCAAGAGTCGCTATTGCTCTGTCTCCATGCCGGTCCATTAAATGTAAACTGGAATCCCTGAAAGCAGAAAATCAATTGTTTGAAATTATACTTTAGTTTAAATGCCATATGAAGCTTCCCTTGCCTCCTGCAAAGGACTATTGTGAAACTGACACCTAGAGCCTACATCACTGACAGAGCTAGGTACATTATACTGGATATAACGTGTGTAACTTCCTCTTTAACCCCCGTCCCCAAAGGAGTTGTTTTACACCCTCACAAGCCGCCTGGTGGCCCCATGTTGACATAAGGATGTGTGATGAATGCTCTGAGCTTATATTATAGATGCCTGGATGTAAGAATTTTAAATTGTGTAATGAAGAGCTGAGAAACTTTAGAACTGATAAGTATTTGTTTAATAATGAAGTTCTTTTTCCTTCTACAAAAGAGGGCCTATATAACTACACAAATTAAATTAATTAATTTTCAAATCATTAATGTAAATAATGATATTGGTCCAGAATTCCAGCTCATTTAAAAAAAAAAAAAATTATCCAGTCACTGAATATGTACCTTTTATATTTACAGTTATCTACATAGTAAATAGATTTTTTTTTTTAATTACATATTACATTTATATATTTTTTCACACACACAAGGAATTTTCCGATTAATAAGGATGTCACTCTTCCCTCATCTGGGTTGATTTTTTAACTCTGCAGCTTGTTGGGTTCCTTTTTTCACAGTTTTCACTTTGCAGTTTGCATCAATCCATGTAAATATAGCAGCGCTTCTGTTTACAAGTGCTGAGTGACAACCCTTGACGTATCTGATTTCAGCGTTGCTTTCTCTGCCAACAGTACCTCCAGCTGCTTCTGAAGGCCATCGCAGAGACTCTTTTTCTTCTCTAAGGCTAGTTTCATCTTTTCGAGATTGCTCTGCTTTTTTCTTTAATGCTAATTGGGCCTCTTTTGGCATTTTAATAGCTTCACTGTGAATTATGTGAAGTTGCTTTACCTGACGAGGGCCTGCAGAGTTATTTTGTGGAGAGCGGGCTCCTCGCTGATGTCTCCAAATGTGATTGAGAGAAAAAAAAACCTTTGTATCTATTTTTCAGGCAATGTGTTAATTTGTTTCTCTTTATATTAGTTTCTGTAAAGAACAAAAACATTCTTTGTACTTAATCTTAACCACCTTCGTCCTTCACTAACTCCAAACAGCACCATCATACTTGCCAGTGCTCTTGTCACAATCACAGATTACTGTAATTCCCTTCGTTATGGTCTACCTCATAAATCCATAAATTGCAGTTAGTTCAAAATACAGCTGCTTGTATTGTATCCAGAATTAGATCAACTGAACATATAACACCTGCTCTTAAACAGCTCCGTGGGCTTCCAGTTCACCTCTGTGCCAATTTCAAGATCCTGCCTCTTACTTTCAAAGTGCTTCATAACCTCGCACCTCCATATTTATCTGATCATCTCCATACGTACTCAGCTCCTCGTACACTCCGCTCTTCTCCAGCTTCCCTTCTGTCTGTTCCACCTGCTTGCCTGGCTACCATGGGATCCAGAGCCTTTAGTCATTCTGCCCTGAGACTTTGGAATACACTTCCACCAGATCTCCAGACCACAAACTCTCTCCCCACTTTTAAATCACGTCTCAAAACCCATCTATTCAGAATTACACACCCTTGATTCTGTCTTAGTCTTGCTTAGCTTTTATACTTGTTTTTATACTTTCATGCTTGTTTTTTTTCCTCGTTTACCTTATGTTTACATTTTATTTTGTTATATTTTATTATATTGTATTGTTGCTACTGTTTTGTACTTATAAAGTGACCTTGAGGATCTTAAAGGTGCCTATAAATAAAACATATTATTATTACTTGCAATAAATTCCAATAACAATATAATTGAGTTGTAGATTTGTTTTACACCCCCAAACACTCAACAACCAACAGATACTTTGTAAGAACATATACATGCCCACATATACACTGATCAGCCACAACATTAAAACCACAGAATGGAAAGAAGATAATGATCATATCATAACACTGCAATGTTCTGCTGAGAAATACTGAGACCTGCAATTCACATGGATGGTATTTTGACTCCCTCTACAGGCCTTAAAAACAGTGTGGAAGAGCCAAAACCTGCAGTTCCACTAATGCCCACTTAAATCTGACTCCAAAAAACAAAACAAAAAAATGCCCCATAGACTCCCAGAACCAGAGAATGATTTAACAGTGACTGTGTCTGTCTCTCTGTCTATAATACCACGCACCTAAATACTGTGGCAGACAGCTCATCATCCATGTCAACAAGAGCTCAGCAACTACTTAAACACAATACCAAAGGTGTTTTTGAATCTCCTTTATAAATGGCCTCATAATAGACCAACTGAGCACAAGTAGGGTGTGATCAAACATCCATCAATGAAGGCTACAACCCAAAGCACCAAAGGATCTGTCCCTGATGTCCCTGTGCCACACACCACAGGCGACCACCAGAGTTAGGAGACTTCTGTGTTAATGTCAGTCAGAGAGATCTTAATATTCTGTCTGATTGTTGCATTGCATGTGCTTCCTTAAGATACAGTGATAGTTGACACAGCTATTCATTTACTAATCTGTCAGATTAATTTATTATTTGATAGTACAGCACCACATGCAATAATTACAATCAGTCAGTCACCTTTAATGATATCACCTTTAATCGATATTAGAGGCTGCTGGTGACCTTTTACTGCACTACAGTTGAGAGTGTGTTGGCATATGCCAAAACTGTGTGTTAGGTTACGTGTACAGTGGCTGACAAGAAAAGACTGAAAAGGGTGGAGAAGCGTCAAAAGCAGAGCAAATACACCAGGAAACAGCTTCTTTCCATGGTTTGAAGGACATTAAGGCAAACTTCTAACACTGGCAATACTCAGTGTAAATCCCCAGAGCGGTAACTTGATATGTGTGTGATTTGTCTATTTTCTGCTGTTTATAACCTCCCCATCTGCCCTGTTTAGATACGTCGTTGTTTCTATATTGTCTGTTTCATTGTGTTTTGACCTGTCTTAACACGCATTCGGATGTAACAGTCTGAAATGTCTCGGTACAGACTAGTATCTGTACTATGACAACAAATATGTATCTCTTATCATTTTTAATAAAAAAAATTTTTTTAAAAACTAGTATAAATGTTTTACTTGTCCTGCTGCATGTTTTAATAGCAGCAGGACATGTTTTAATTAACCGTGTGTTAATGTAAAGTAGCTATAATTAAATCAAGCACACGGGTAAAATAAATAAATCAAAATAGTAATACATGTGTATGACTCTGAAAGGCCGTACAGTGTTGATGTTTCAACCAAGAGACAGACCGCGCTTGACAGTTTCCGGGTCTGAGCGCGAGGAAAGGATGGGCAAGTTGTCGTCGGTGTTGTTGTTGTTTGTGTATGGGAGGTCAGCTCATTTTAAACACTCGTAACTTTTGTGTTTCTTAAAAACACCTCCCGAAGCTACTTTATCAGAGTTAAATGTTTTCGACAATGCAGAGTTTGACTCTGTCGGGAGGCGCTGTAATCTCGTTTTGCTAACTTATTAGCCAAGTCAAGCTAACTGACGAAAAACATCAGTAATGTTCCCGGAAATGAGCGCCTTGACCGTCAACATAAAATACACAAAGACCCTCCAGAATTTGACTCTTTTAATTTGAAAATTCATTGAAAATATGACTGAACGATCTCATTTTTGTTGTGTCGTGCTTGACACTGGTGCAACTACTGTAGTTGCACGCATTTAGCTACGTTGTCTATAACAGACCTTATATCCTATAAGTGGCTTTGAAAAATCTGACTTTACCTGAACTTTGACCGGTTTTTTTCCATTAGCCGACAATTGTAGCATGTTAGGCGCGTGTGCGGCTTTCTAGGAGTCTTTTAGAAAGAGTTATCGTCGGGCCTGTTCGGTTTATTTCCATCACTGCCATTGGCTAACAAGTTTCTAAAAAGAAATGTCACTGGAGGGCTACGAGAGACATTTGGACTCGATAAGCTCGGATTTGAGCAGCGGGTCTGTGGTCAGTGAGCGATCAGCTTTAGTCCCTTTTAATGGCGAAGAGGAGAAGTTGCATTACATTCCTATCCGGATCCTGGGGAGGGGGGCGTTTGGTGAAGCAACTCTGTACAGAAGGACAGAGGTAAGCAGGGTATCAGCACGGCCTGATTGTGTGCTCGTGATTTATTGGCATTGTTTTCTTCATACTTGATGCTGTGCAAGGAAATGCCTTGCTAATACATTATGACTTGCAAGTATCTTCTATTAAAATGCCTCACTGTTCTTTGCACATCCTTGGTATTTCTCACTGTGGCTCTGGTAAATTCTTGGGTGAAAACAAGATGAATGACTTTCTCATGCTTTGCCTGTTAATCCTTTGTAATACCTGTCTGCAAGATTAGCTGCTATTCTGATAACATCTTGAGATATCTCTAATTGAGGCTCCTATTTATTTGGTTTGGTTCCCTATAGGATAACTCTCTGGTGGTATGGAAGGAGGTAGACCTGAACTCACTTTCAGATAAGGAGCGCAGAGATGTCATGAATGAAATAAGCATCCTCTCCATCCTGGAGCACAAAAACATCATAGCCTACTTCAATCACTTCATGGATAAAAACACTCTGCTCATTGAGTTGGAGTATTGCAACGGTAAGCTAGTGCACTGCTCCCCTCTGATGATCTGATTGAGGTTAGTTTGGGTGTTGCTCATCTGTGACCGGTTGATAAATTGTCCCCGTCATTGCAGGCGGAAATCTGTACGATAAAATCGTCCAGCAAAAGGGGACGCTGTTCAGCGAGGAGGTGTGAATGGACCATCACAGGCCATTTATTCTAAACAAAAATGTTTATGTTCTATGCTGTTCTTTGTGAATCTTAAACATCTTTTCTTCAGGTGGTGATATGGTACCTGTACCAGATTGCTTCAGCTGTGGGCCACATTCACAAGGCTGGGATCTTACACAGGTAGGATGTTCGTGCTCTGACTGAATGTATCCGGCAGATGATTTTTTGCTGATGAAACAATATTTTTTCTCCCTTTTTGTGAATTGCAGAGATATCAAAACTCTCAACATTTTTCTGACAAAGACTGACCTTATAAAGCTGGGCGACTACGGCCTCGCAAAGAAGCTAGGCTCTGAGTTTTCCATGGCGGAGAGTGTAAGTTGTGGCTCCCTTCCCTGCATCTCTAAACTGGAGGCTACGATTAAGGAAATCTCAACAGTCGTTAATCATCCGTTCACTCTATTTACACTTGGTGTAGCGGTAGTGTGGTTCTTAGGTTTGTGCCTGCTTTACATAGATTACTTGAACATAGATTCCAAAGATAAACTTGTTCTGTTGCTTTGTAGCTGAGGCATAGCTGAGTTTAGATTATCTTAGCAAAGATAGCACACATACTGTAAATGGAAGCGAATAGGTGTGTATGTTTAGCATTCATTAGCCACCTTGCTGCTGTTTACTAATGAGAATCTGCAGGAAATGCAAGTGTTTACTCAGAGTTTACGTTGCAGATGCATGCCAGGGTGGTATAGTTTATGAATCAAGTTGATATAACATGTTTCACTAATTATCTTTATGCACCATTTCCTTCCTTTGTATGTCCAGTGTGTGGGAACTCCATATTACATGTCACCTGAATTGTGCCAGGGAGCAAAGTACAACTTCAAATCTGACATTTGGGCCATGGGCTGTGTAGTTTTTGAACTCTTAACGCTTACAAGGACATTTGATGCTACGGTAGGTTTTCGGGATTTCAGTAGTGAGTGTGACTTCTAGATTTTTAACTCGAGAATGAGTTTATCCTGATGTTTTTCTTTCTTTTCAGAACCCCCTGAATCTCTGTGTGAAAATTGTCCAGGGCAACTGGACTATGGAGTTGAACTCGGATATTTATTCATCTGCAATAGTGAAGCTTGTGCATGAGTGTCTCGATCAAGTGAGTGAGACGAACAATCAGAGTGTTGTTTTGAATTTTTTTTTTTTAAAACGTCTGACCCCAGAGATAACACTGTGGTTAAGTAAAGAGCGGATTGATATCATTAAGCCTTGTGATCCTTTGTGTTTTTTCAGGATCCAGCAAAGAGGCCCACAGCTGAGCAGATTCTCGACCAGCCATTAATTTCCTCCTGCCGACAGTAAGAACACATTGAATCCTCGTTTTATGTCATTATAATAAAAATGTGCCAATCATTAACACCTTTATTGTTTGATAGGGAGCTTGAAGAGCGAGTTTGCCTGCTGAATTCAGCCATGAAGAAACCAAAGTGAGTTCACGTTTCCTCAGCTGTGTGTTCTCCATCATAGAAGCAGGCTTGACATCTCTCCGGCATGATTTAACTGATTTGTTGTACTCGTGCAATAGGCTGAGCACAGTCAGCGAGAGTCCTGTCGCTGTGGTTACGCAACGCTCGAGGGATGTGTATTTCTGGGGTGGAGGGAAGTTCACCCCTCAGAAACTAGACACGTTCAAAGCAGGCAGCAGTGCCCAGTATGTGTGTGCAGGAGAGAGCCACTTTGCAGTCGTGTCAGTGGAAAAGGAGCTGTACACCTGGGCTGTAAGTATTAACCCATCGTTCTGTGGAAGATATATTGGATTCAATTGTTTTTTGCTGCTTTGCTTTTGCTGAACTACAGAGAACTTTTGC
The DNA here is from genome assembly GCA_015108515.1 of Hemichromis elongatus. NCBI lineage: Eukaryota > Metazoa > Chordata > Actinopteri > Cichliformes > Cichlidae > Hemichromis > Hemichromis elongatus. The sequence continues at coordinate 8,048 of VUQR01018796.1, read as the reverse complement.
CACCCTCAGAATGTACAAGGCGGGGCTAAGATGGTCGGCCAGCTTGGGCACGGAGACCAGGCTTCGTACCGGCAACCAAAGAAGGTGGAGAAGCTGATAGGGAAGGCTATCCGACAGGTGGCATGTGGGGCTGACTTCACTGCCTGTGTCACTGGTGAGGCCTGATTTATGGTGCTGTGTTAAGCGTTTGCAGTAGCTGTAGCATAGCCGTATACACTGCATCCTAACTGAAGCTGTATCCTGATATGCAGTTTACCAAAAATGTAACTACATGTCATGGTGATGTCGGTACCTTGATGTCAGTCACTGTTTTGTGTTGCAAACAAGCTGTCCTGCAGCTGGCAGTGTTGGGGTCATTACTCAAGAAAAATAATGTATTACACGTTACTTGTTACTTTTATTTAAAAGTAATGAAGTATGTTATTTAATTACTGGTCAGAGAAAGTCAATTGTTACACTACTCATTACATTACTTTCCCTTTACTTCATAAAATGACCTGAAACACATTGTCTCATGATAACCAGTTAGCATTATAAACCTATAGGCTATGTTCTCACACACCAACAAAATTCGCTGTCGTGCTGAGGACACAGACACTCCCTCAGCATGCTGTCTGTGAAGATGCTTGCAAAGAGTCAAAGATGTTTCTGTCCTTGATGCAGTTTCCACTTTACCATTGCGCACTTATCCTTTTGTGCAATAAAAATAAGTGTAATGTCCATATCTCCACTTGTCAAAAAATCACTTTACCAATCCACCATTTTCCAAGCACAAGTGTGCAGGAAAAAAAACAGCACGTTTTTTTTTTTGTTTGTTTGTTTGGTTTTTTTTTACTCCAACCGCAGACGTAAAAGGCCATCGGGGTACTGTTGGCACTCTGCCAGGCACGCAGGCAGGCGACACGGACACCCAAGTTTGTAAATGTGATAACTTGAGAAGCGTCCTAGGATTTTAAAATTGATGCCATAAGCGCATCTATAACGAGTCAGAGGGGTGTCACCGGCCACCATCGGTATTATTTTTTACATTATTTTTTACTGTCTGCCCGGCATGTAATTGTAACTGTGATGTGCCAAATTTAGCACAGTAACGTCAATGCTGTGACACTGGAGATTTCACAATTGACCGTTTTAGAAGCTAATCCCTAGTGGCTGTTTGAGGAACTGCACCTCCATGTTGGCTTGATTTTTCATTCCTGCCGCCTGGTTGCCACTTAAGTAATTCAGTGTTCTAGAATGAAACCAAAGGAACCCGCGGTTGCCTTTGACGGTGCAAAAATTGCACAAAAAAATCTGCGAAACGGCGAGGCCACAAAAGGTGAACCGCTTTATAGCGAGGGACCACTGTATATCGGTTAGCACAAGGACGGTGCCTGAAGTATGTTTTGAAGTATGCATGCATCTTCTTCCGCTTATCCGGGGACGGGTCACGGGGGCAGCAGCCGAAGCAGAGAAGCCCAGACCTCCCTCTCCCCAGCCACCTCCTCCAGCTTGTCCGGGGGAAACATCGAAGCGTTCCCACGCCAGCCGAGAGATATAATCTGTCCGGCGTGTCCTGGGTCTGCCCCGGGGCCTCCTCCCAGTTGTGTTGTGAAGAGAAGACTTTAATGCATGTCAGTAAAAGTTACCGTTGTTAAACAGTTAAATGCAGACACATTAGCACATGTAAATATAACCTGTGGTGTTACCCACCACAGTGTAGGCTCTGCAAAGGTTCAGCACAGAACTACAAATGAAGCTGAAAAAGGAAAACACAGTCTGTAAAGCCAACGAAAATTGCTCTACCTCTTTTGCAGATGAAGACCAGATGTACATGTTCGGGTCGGACTACTATGGCTGTATTGGAGTCGAGGGCGAGCTGGGCGTGGAGATTCTGGAGCCGGTTCTTCTGGAGTTTTTTGAGGAGCGGCCAGTGCACCAGGTTTCCTGTGGAGACAACCACGTGGTGGTGCTGACTCAGAACGGCGACATCTACTCGTGGGGCGTAGGAGAGTATGGTATGGTTGCTGTATGTATTTCTGCTTTTAGCCAATGTTTGTAAGCATCTTCCAGGTTTCCTTGTTTGACTTTCATAATTGTAACCAGTAGGTGGAAAAAAATGTACTGCTTTTTAAGACTGCCTCTCATCTTTAATCTCTTTTTATTTATTTATTTTTCACACTGCAGGACGTCTTGGCCTGGAATGTGAGGATGACTTTAATTCTCCTATGCAGGTAAGACTTACGTCAGTGTCATAGAAGAAGCCTCTGAGGAGCCAATTAAATACAAATAAATTAAATGTTAGATCTGCTGTTTGTTTGTTTGTTTGTTTTCAGGTGGAGATTCCTAAAGGCGCAACAATCTCATCAGTGTCGTGTGGCAGTGATGGAACTTTCTTTTTGACCGAGATGGGCAAAGTCTTAGCATGTGGAAACAATGAATTCAACAAGCTGGGGCTGACCCAAGGATTCTCTGGAATCAAAAACCACCCCGGAGAGGTAGTGAGCTGTATTTAAAGTACTATAATAATAACAGTCTTGAGCATCACTCTGAGCAGCTGTGATTATAAATGCCTTTTTTTACCGCCTTTTTTTTCTCTCATGTTTGGCACTCCAGAGTTACCAGGGGATCCCATACATCACCACACTGACCTTGGTAAAGCAGCTGTCTCACTTCAAGATCCGGGCCATAGCTCCTGGGAAGACACACACAGCTGCCATTGATGGTACAGGAAAAAAATACATATATTTATAGCTTTTATTATTATTATTTCTCTTCTAAGAAATGACTGTGTCAGAGAGGTTTCATTCATATGATTTTTGTTTTTGCAGAACGAGGTCGTCTGATCACCTTTGGCTGCAACAAGTATGGGCAGTTAGGCGTGAAGGACTTCAAGAAACACCAGTGTGTCCAGGTCCTTGTTGGCCCATTTGGAGGGAAGATAGTGACCAAAGTATCTTGTGGAGATGGATTCACCATTGCAGCCACAGAGGGTTAGAGCATGTGCACTACTGTGGTTCATGTACTGCAACAATAATATGCTAACTATTATGATATTTATTCCAAGTTTGTTTGTTTGTTTTTCCTCCTCATAACAGCATGACATTATTTATTTTTTTCTTACAGACAATCAGATCTTTGCCTGGGGAAACGCAGGAAATGGTAGACTTGGGATGCCTGCTGATAAAGGATTCGGCTCCGAGGTTTGCCCCGCCATGCCGAGGCCAATCTTTGGTTCCCTTCACCATGTCCCAGACCTTTCTTGCCGTGGTTGGCACACCATCATCATAATGGGTCTGTCTAGATATCGCTGCAGAGACACCAACAGAAGGTATTTCACAAAACAGCTGCCTAATTAATGGCTGTTTTTTTTTATTTGTAGAAAAGGTACTGAACTCGAAAACCATCCGCTCAAACAGCAGTGGACTGTCAACCGATAGAGGTAAACACGTTTGTTGACATTTGTGTTCGGATTATTTCGTTTTCTTGAAAGTTAATTCACATTTCTTCTCGTTGTGTGTGTGTGCGTGTCTTAGGGCTGGCCCATGAGGAATCTCCATCCACATCCATGGACCTAGACATTGAACCTGGTGCGGAGACAGAGTGTCGCGACAGGGGTCTTGGGGGTACAATGGAGGTTAATACGGAGGATTGCTTCCTGGAAACCCCAATGATGTCGATGGCGAATCAGACCGGGGACAGCTCCTGCCCTCTGTGGCTGAGAAAGGTTTGTCACCATGGAAGCACAAACAAATACAGAAATCTTCCATTTTTTTTTTCTTTTTCTTTTTTAATTTTGCGATGTTCTCAACAGGAGCTTGAAGATGCAGAGTTCATCCCGATTCCAGACAACTCGGAGCCTCTCACTCCAGATCAGCTCTCCTCCTTCTCTAAGAGTGTTACTTTACCGTATGAAGAACTGAAAGAGCTTAAAGCAGCTGCAGCAGCAGTCGGCAGCAAGAAGGACCTACCGGTAAAGCGATCAGCTGCTGTTTATACACGATTTCCACTAAGTAGTATTAATAAAGTGGCTATATTCACTCTTAGCTCTCTGTGTGTTGGCTTTACAGACAAAACGAATGAGCTGTGATAAGGTGAACGGACTGGAGGAGGCTGAGGGCTTGGGAAGAGGAGAATCTTATGGATGTTGCAATTCGAGTAGCGAGCTAGCACAGGTAGCATACCCAAGTGTGAGTAAATGAGTACACCACATTCACTGCAGTGCTTCGGTGACAGCAGACCCTTTTGTTGTGCTTTTTTGCAGCTGCGAGAGACAGTCGCCCGTCAAGAGATGAGGATCCAAATGCTTGAGAAACAAGTGATTGTTTTTGGTTTTTGTTTTAAATCCAGCTACCTCGGAGCTCGCTTGGATTGTTGTGTGTAATTAACATTAAGCGTGCCTCTCTGCTCCCCGTAGATCAGCGAGCAGCGGCTGGAGAATGAGAGGCTCTGGGCGGCCATCAATCGTTCTGCGCTGCAGGGAGCGGTATGTGACAGTAATGGAAACCATCCTTCCGCTCGTACGCCCGTGGAGGGAGGAAGAAGAAGAGGCGGGCTCACAAATCACGGAGGCCGATCTGCTGGGGCCAGCGTGTGAGGCTTAACGTGCAGATGTCCCGGCCATGGGAGAAATGTCAAGCCCTCCTAGCACATACTGAGTTGAGCAACAGACGATGGACGGGCAGCAGAGACGTCATCCTCATTTCCACTCAGCGGTTACATGACAGATGTTAGCACAGTGCTAAGTTTCACGATTACATTTTATTGCATATGTGTAATAATGTAACAATGCATCACGCGCTCGGTGCAATCCAGCCCAATCCTCCAGTCAGGAAATGTTGGCTGGATTCAACAAGAAGCATCAGACCTTAATGCCTGGGAGAGACGATCTGGTCACAGTGTTGCACTGCCACGTGCAGCAGACGATGAGTCTGCACGTTCGGTGGTGGATTTTTTCTGTTTCGGTGACGCTTCAGTCCTTTAGTGCCTCAGATGTTAGTATTTATCAAATACCAGGTAAGGCTATCTTATGCAAATGTATCCAAAGTGTTTGTATATGCAAAAAGGTGGCGATCTGTATGCTGGCAACTTGTACCAAAGGAAAAAACGTAACGCATTTTGTTTCACTTTTTACATTTTCATTTCTTTTGATATTCCTAAAAGGTGAAAGCGTTAAACAGAACGCAGCCTATGAACCTCTTTTGGTATTTATAGCACATTTTAGCGATCGCAAACTTATTCGAATTAATTCATGCAAACATATACATACAGCTTAAATTGCATGTTTTATTGTCGTATTAAGAGCACTTGTGTGAAGCAAAAAAAACTACTGATTCTTTTTTTTTTTTTAAATACAAGTTATTTTTCCTGGTTTCTTTTTGACACTGAACACTTGAACGGTTTCGCGTAAAAACAATTGTGGTCTTTGAAACATTTATTCTGTAGTTGACAATGAAGCTATAACATTTTTTTGTTTGCTTTTTTTTTGTAACTGTTTTGTCTCTGACACTTTTTCAATTTCCTGCTTTTTTTTTTTTTTTTTTTTTTTTTTTTTTTTTTTTTTTTTTTTTTTTTTTTTTTTTTTTTTTTTTTTTTTTTTTTTTTTTTTTTTTTTTTTTTTGGGTTTAAAATTTTTTTATTATGTTTTTTTATTTATTTACTTTTTTTGCTGATTTCTGTTATTCTATTGTTTTTAACTTATTTTCTGTATAGCACTTTGGTCCTGTGCTGGGGATTTTAAATTGCTTTATAAATAAGATTGGATTGGATTGGTGGATT
>VUQR01018789.1:46042-63390 GCA_015108515.1 Hemichromis elongatus | reverse complement strand
TACTACTTAACGATAACATGACAGTAAAACCGAATTGTAAAGTAAAAACTGAGATTCCCCATTATCTGGCACTTTATCCTCTAAAACAATAATTAAAATCAAAATAATTCTTATCAAATATACACTCTCTGAAATGTAAATAAAGTAAAAGAAATTTCCAGGACTTTATCCTATACATTCCCGGCCCCTAATTGTTCTATAGACGTATAAACAATTACTGACAATAACATGGTTTCTTCTCTCTTCTGATGTCAGAGGTCACCAGTACATGACATACCGTTGGAGTGCAGTCTTTACCACTGACTCATACTGCTTCCAGGAGCAGACAGACCTTAGTGATCGGTCTATCCAGCTCGCTGGTCTTGGTCTTCACACGAACCCTGCGAACAAGTCCATGTTCATCCGGCATGACCTGAGTGATCCTACCAATGAGCCAAGAGTTTCTTGGTGCAGTTTCATCCACGAGCAAACCAATGTCTCCAGGCCCAAAGTTCCTGGACACCTGTGACCACTTCTGCCGTGTCTGAAGCTGAGGCAAATATTCTTTCACCCAGCGCTTCCAGAAAAGATCTGCCATGTATTGTACTTGCCTCCACCTTCGGCGGGCATAGATGTCCTCCTTCTGGAACAGTCCTGGGGGAAGGGGAATCCTCTAAAACAATAATTAAAATCAAAATAATTCTTATCAAATATACACTCTCTGAAATGTAAGTAAAGTAAAAGAAATTTCCAGGACTTTATCCTATACAGTGCATTAAGACCTGTGAACATAGCCTTAGTTTATTAAACTCCACCGAGACGACACTGTACTCTGGTTCTACATCAATATGTCTAAGATCTAGAAATATAAATAAAATGTAAATATAAATAAAACAGCAGCAGATTTCATATAAGTAATTTTTTTTCATTTAATAATAGAGTCCATATTCATATCAACAGCTACATTCAACCTGGGGGGAAACTAGTGAGGGAGACCATCAGGACCAAGTTGAGTTTCCTGGTTCAGAGGTTTCATCACAGCTGTCCTGTGCCAGATGTTTTGTTGACCCACTGAGAGAGGAATCATTTCATAAACATCAGGAAGTCTGAAGCTCATCGCAGGGATCAAGGAGGACCTCATGATCTTTACCAGCAGCTCCCTCGCAGGAAAATCTTTAGAGCTCCACTGTAGGCCTGCTCCAGAAGATGGATAAACCCAGCATTTCATGAACACTGTGATGGAGAACTTTGCTTTGTGTAATATTATAAATATTTAGATAATCCTCAGAGTCTCTGGACTTTTACATAATGATATTATATTCAGTCCTGTAGAAAGTTAAATATTTAAATATATATTATACTCTCTGGTTACTCTGGTCTGAATGACTCTGAATTACTTTATGGTAAATAACACACTCTTGGCAAAAATGGTGGAAGACATATATATACATACATATATACATATATATATTTTACCATCACGCTATTTAGTGGCCTATCATTAAAATTTCAACTGGTATATACTATGAAGGCTGAACACGTACAAACTCCAAAACACATGGTTTTTGGAGTTTGTACAGGCTTTGTCTCTATAAGCCACCATATATATTTATATAAAACATATATAAAACCATTTTTTTACATTAGTACGGAGCCCCGCAAGTGACATGGGAGAAAAAAAAATAAGATGAACTTTTGCGAGCGCTCGCAAAAATAACTCGAGATCTCGCAAAACGATCCCGCTACTTTTTGATAGCGGTTCTGTTGAAGGGTGCGGTACGGAGCAGACATGGAGGAGGATTTTGAACATTTTCTGCGGTCAAGAGAGGTCCCACAAGAGGAAATCATACACACGAACAAGACAAACTGTGTCTACTGCCAAGCACAGTTTTAATGTCTTTATAGTTTAGTCCAAGCTCAAAGTAAAAATATATGAATTGCTCAAATGGATGTGTGTGTCCTCCATCACTGTGGTTGTTTCTAAGGTTCAGTGGTGCTGACTGGAGGTGTATGGACTTTTGCGAGATCTCGCAAAAGTTTTGCGGGATCTCGCAAAAGTTCATCTTATTTTTTGTTCTCCCATATCCCCTGCGGGGCTCCATAATTTTCTGCATTTTCCAGCATATAAAATAAAATACGGGAAAGTAACAGCAATCTAATTACCTTTTTTGCAATAGTAATCCCTTGCTTTACTCATTACTTGAAGAAACTAATCGGATTAAGCTTATCTCTAGTCATAATTACAAGAACATTTTGAATTTCATTTAGAACTGAGATTCTAAGTTGTAAGCAGAAATCTTATGCTCAGATAGGAGCATGTTTCCCACTTTCACAATGCTAAGGTGTCAAATCCACGACCCCAAACAGATGATTTGTTACACATGGGCCAGAAGTGCAAGTCATTCTCTACAGACACCGTCTCACGCACTCAAAGATTTTTGAATTTTTGTGTATAATGGTTTAGCCACAGACAGAACTTCCACTTTTTGATAAAGATCTTTGCATCTGCATATTTCTTAAGAAATTAGGTGTGGGAATGTCATTATTAAGCTCTTATTTATAAATGTCTACACAATAATAGAAATCAAAGAAAGACAGAAAAGATAATTGGACTCATCCAGACCATCACCAGCTACAGGAAGACAGAAAAGATAAAGGTGACCTTCTGCGTTCTAGTATGCGCCGGGTTATGGATGAAATCCAGTAGAATGACGGTCCCGCAGTAATAGACGTTCCAGCCCTAAGCCTATATTATCCTTAACAACAACCAAACCTTATTCCTACAACATCCACAACCACACACAGACAAAGAGTGGGGTAGTTTACTACACATCATTATTCTTCCAACTGTATCTTTCTGTTCCAACTTTAGAGTTTTTGTTTGTTCAGTGAGCCGTACTTTGAATATATAAGCAGATTAAAGATTCACATTAACAGCAGCATACAGAGATTTTAAGCTGTATAATTTCCTAAGGGATTATTAAAGTATTCTGATTCTGTTCATGCAAAAACAAAATGCGTTTGCACCACAGCATTCAGATCACAATTCTGACAGGAAAAGATGTCAGACACGATCAGATATTTAAAAAACGAAATAAAAAAAGCATCATGAAATGCAATTCCTTTACTGTAAAAGGGCAGTGACTGTCGCTCCACCCCAATCAAGATGATATAAAGATGGAGTGATGTGCTTTCAATTTTAACACTTCCCTTCTCTTCTGCTTGCAGACCGGCTGGTGTAAAACATTCAAAACTGTAAGTATTTCACATATCTCTACTGACTGATGGATTCATACATTAGTGGTGCTTTTAATGCATATTGTGGATACATGCTCATTTATATTCTCTGTGTTTAGGATCATGAGCAGAAACTTCTTGTCCAAAAATGATGAGCTCCACAAGGGAGACTACCTGTTGTCCAACAACAAGCAGTACAAAGCTATATTTCAGGTGACTAATTTAAATGTTCTCAATTCAGGAGCTCATAAAAGCCTTGTTTCCCAGTCATGAGTGTTGACAGTTATCTAATGTGTGGTTTATGGCTGCAGGATGATGGCAACTTTGTCATCTATGGCTGGAAGCCTTTGTGGGCTTCGAACACCTGTGGATCAGATGCTTTCCGTCTGATCATGCAGGCTGACTGCAACTTGGTCCTGTACAGCAAATGTGGCACGCCTAGGTGGAGCACAAACTCTTACGGAGCTATCGCTAACCTTTGCCGTCTTCAACTCAACGATGACGGGAAACTGGTGGTGTACAGAGAGAGCGAACAAATATGGAGCTCTTAAAAGTCCAAAGGCATGAAATGATGCTTGTGTGCGACCATCCTTTGACATAAACCTTCAGCGATGCTATTAAAGCAACATATTCCAGTGCATAAACAAGCTTTTTCTTTTTCTCTTTGGTTAGCTTTGACCAAGCTCTGAATATTAGCTCTGAATGTGCATGTTCACCCTACAGCTTCCATGCTGCTGTAAAACACAAAGGATTGTTACCAAGTGGAAGAAAATAAATAAAATGAAAGGTATTTGACCAACTTTGAGTCTCTGTGTCCCTCTCTTGTTCTGTGTGTTTATTTTTCTGCCATTAGACAGATTTTCTTAAATATTAATATTGTTGCAAAGTTGTAGGAAGGAGTCTTAAAACTTAGAGATGCGTAGCCGATATAAAAAACACAGATTATCTAGATTCACCCATTTACCATTAGACACTTTTTCATTGTTATTTCTTTTGCCCTATAATAATCTTCATGTGGTCTAAACCTATTAGTAACTGATATTTTTATTTGGGCCAGTTCTGTTTTTTTCAGTGTGTATGCTCTCCTTTGACTCAGTTTTTAATAAAAGACAGTGTCTCAATTCAATATTGTGTAGATTACAATTATTTGTCCAGGTTTTATTCAGGTTTTCTAATTTTACGTTTCTCTTCTTAAACTTTGTCATTTTATCCTGGGTTTGATGTCATTTAATTATTTTACAACAGCTGTTGTTTTTAAATGTGCTTGGGAAACAAACTTAACTTACTTTGCGCGTCTTTGTGCGTCTGCATGTGTTAGATGTCATTTTGATGGTTCTGCACATTCCAGATGCACAAAGTGTTGCTTCTGAAGTCTTATATGAAACCATCTTTGCATGGAAACCGTCAGATATGGTGATAAAACCCTTGGTGAGTATGTCATCTTCTTTGCATGTAAACCGATATGATGATGGATTTGTGTGTCTGCTTCTTTGTGCGTCTGCATGTGTCGGACGGTGCAATTAAAGGTGACTCTGGCGACACCTCCTGACCTACTGTAGCAAAACCAACCAGAAAAGTGATTCTGAGAGTGTTTTGTGTCCAGTTTTTACAGGTATAAAGTTTTGTCATAATATATCTGTTGAATACATTTGACATTAGCCCAGCACATTCTGGGCCCTGACACATATTTTTATTTTTCACATTTTCCCCTTAGGTAGTCCCACACCATTCAGAAACACTGTGGAAAACGCCATTTAAATGTTAACTACAGGTAAGTCACTGCACTGATGATCTCATTGTCATTTGCTTCCTGCTCCTTTATGCTCCATCCTCATAGCTTCCTCCCATGTTTTAGTTTTTCTGCCTGCATTTCGTCCCTCAGTCAGCTGTGTATGTGGAGTTTATGGCTCATGTCAAACTGTGTGTAGACCGTGTAAACAGACCAGTCGAACCCCGTTGTGGTTTTTAAGTATCAAGTAAGATTTTTTTATTATTTTTTTACAGTTTAATAACATGTATTTTGTAATTGCCAGAATGCATCAGAGGGACAGCTGTGATGCAGAAGCAGATCATCTCCTGTGGTGAGTGAACAGCTGAAAAAAGAGGAACAACAAAAGAAGAAAAACGTGTAAATGCCAGAGTTGTACCAGGGACAGGTTTCCCAAAATTTAGCATCATCTCTCTTTTTAACAAGACATTTTAACCCTGTAAAGCCAAGTGCAATCTATTTGATCCATGTGTTTTTGAGGCTTCTTCATTATCAGTGACTTTTTTCTGATAAAGAAATAGAAATTGTACAACACAATTTTAAGCAATAAACTGAAAAAATGATATATTAGCAAATATGATACAAATCAAAACTGAAAAAGCTGGGAAAAGAGAAAAAAAATGTCATTTTGTTAGGTTCCTTATAGTCCAGAGGCACAAAGTGATGCTTCAAAAGTCATATATGAAACCATTTTTGCACGTAAACCATCATGTATAAAATGTGTGTTTTTATTAAATATGTTCCATCTCTTAGTTGTGTTAAAGAGAGCAAATCCAGGTTTAATTATCACAAAATAAACACAGAGTCAAAAAAATTTAAACAACTGTGTCTCTCACTCAGTGGAGTAGACTCATTGCTAACAAGAGGATCTGCAGTGTGGTTGGAAGTGCTGAAAAGGACAAAAATCATGTTAAAAAATAAAGAAACAATAATAAAATGTATGTTAAAATGCTCCATAGGCAATAAGACAATGTCCTCTAATCCATCCAAAGCATATAAGCATAAAGGTATATAGTGTCTCAGGTTGTCATGGTTTTTTGTTAATTCCATATATGTTATAGCACTAACTGATTAATGTGCAGATGCTGAACCCACTTATGCACCACAGTCATTGTGTTAAAGTCTTGTCCGTTGTTTCTTTATCACACTAAAAATGAGCACAGTACCATGACATCGCTCGTAGTCAGAGTCCAAGAGTCTGAGTGTTTATGGTGCAGAGGAAGAATATAATTCAAATCAAAGGATTATTATTTGCAGCTGCAAAAAGAGACCACAAGGTGTCGCTCTAATGCTTCTGTAGTTTATGCACATGACGTTTCACATAAAACCTTTGAAAATGTCCTTTTTTTTAATCGCTTATTCAATCCAGAGTTGTGCTGAGACTGGAGCCTATGCAGGTGTGTATAATCATGTGAGATGTGAGAGGGGACTGAGGTATCTGATGAGAACCCACGCAGGTAAAGGGAGAACAGACCAACTCCACACAGAAAGGCCTCAGCCAACTGGACCTTCTTTCTGTGAGCTGACAGTCCTAAGCGCTGCATGTTTTAAACATATTCATACTGTTTTATAACCTGCAATTTCTAAATAATAATAACAGTGTTATAGTTTTCTACAATACACAGAAACACACAAACTCACTTGCACTGAGAAATGAACAACATTCTTGCTATAATTTAATCCTGAACTGCAGGATATTTAACGACATTGTGGACATATTGCTACTCCTGGGAAGCCTTTCAAAACTGAGGAGATCCATTCTTGATTATTATTCAGCTGTGACAGCTCGGGACCTGTTTTTTCATATTTTGCATTTGAAAATACATTCAGAATGTGGTAGACCTTTTTAGTGAAATTGGAAACATTTGCTGTATGACTGGGAGAGCTTGACCCAACTGAAGAGTTCAGAAACAGAAGCGATCAACTGAATAGCACCCACGTTTACTTACACTGAGAACAAATTAATCCAGATTTTTAAAAGAAACAACCAAATATATGCCAGGATGGACAAGACGACAACAAGCAGGAGGACTTAAATACACAAAAGGCAATTAAAGACAAAGGAAACAGCTGGGGAAAAGACACAGGCGAACAGAAACCAACAAGACAAGAGGACACAAAACTAAACAAACAGGACTAAGACATATGAACTTTTATTATATTTGTACAGTGGTGTACTGTATTTATTCTTACTTTATTTTATTCTAATTTTGCTTCATAACCTCTGTACTGTCCACTTCCTGCTGTGACAAAACAAATTTCCCACATGTGGGACTAATAAAGGTTATCTTATCTTATCTTATCTTATCTTAACTTGACAGAACTAAACAGGACTTGACCGAGGAGACAGAAATGGACACAAACACAGAGACGAGAGTGAGCCAGACACAAAGACACAAGGGAGGCAGGAACAACCAGGGACTCATAAACCAGAATGAAACAAAGACATGCTGCCATCAGAAAGTATAAAAAACAGAACACAAAGACTAAGAAGACCTTTAGGTCAAAGACTCGTAGCATTTTAAACACTGCAATAATCACAGATGCACTTTGGTAACAAACCTACTGGTCCTCAAAATTTTAGATTGTGACTTGCCAGAGCATGTCAGTACATATTAAAGAAGTTTTATTCTTTATATTACAAGATTTAATTTGCATGATTTAAGGTGTGATGAGCTGTGGAGTCTTACTGAACGCTGCAGTGATTTTAGACTCACTGCTTTGATGCACTGCTGCCTGAGGGCCTGGACATCAAAGCTACTGAGTAGTGATTTAGGGCATTTTTATTATGAATGTTTTAATTTTTATTCTTTTAATCTGAATCCCCATTACCATCAGCCTTAGTCCTTACACGTTCAATCCAGCAACCACAACACATGAACATAAAACCAGCAGATTCTTCTTACACAGGAAGCTCAGAGTTTCTCAGAGAAGGCTGAAAGATTACCTCAACTGGACACCAAACACAAGCAGAATCTGCATTACATCACACAACAATCATTCTAACAAACATAACTTATTCTCCAGTGTACTACACGTCCCATCTACATACCATCACGGTCGCCTGTTCATTAAATTTACACCCCATCACAACTGACAGACCTCCACCCATTTACCTACTATTTAATCAATCTGTTTAGACAAGCCACAGTTTTATCTCCTGCACCTCTTCTCAAGTCTTCAACTCCTCCTTAACTAATTTAACTTATCAATTGCATAACACAAGTCCAGAAATACAAAGTCCATAAAAATGCAAGGGCTCCAATAACAATCTTTAACAACCAGGAAACACAAAGTGTATGTTTACAGACACTCAGACAAAGAGTGAGAGGAGGACAAAATATTCATACTCACACATAATAATAAATGGACAAAGACAATGAGGCAGGAAAGGATATAAAACGCAGAAGACAAATGACTACCAAATTAAAACAGGAAGTGAGAAACAATAACGAAACAGGCACATGCAAACACAGGACTAAACTAAACAAAGAGGAGGTGATGTAAGAGGATAAGACAAGAATCGCCAAGACAACCAAGACTAAATTATAACCAAAACTAAAGGTTACAAAAATGCTTAAAAAACATTAAGTTAAATAAACAAGTATATGAGCACCAAACAAAGAACCTCCAATCCCAGAAAGCCACAGTCACACCCAGATTATAACAATAGACAATGAATTTCTTTATAAATTTTACTTTGAGAAACAGAAACATTCTTTTTAAATCACTGAACTCTTTGCCCACAGAGTCTCTCACAGATTGATATACCCCTCTCTGTCCTTAATTCTGAAAGGCTCTGCCTTTCAATGATGCTCATAATTGCCAGAAAATTGGGCAAATTTTTTGCTATGCCTGTCATTTTTTGTGCAATTTATTGCTCAGACTAGCACTGCCCGTGTCTTATTTTATACATCCAAGTCTTTCCAGGAATAAAAGTCACACTGAGGGATCAAAAACTCAAATATTAAATATAAAACATATACTTTGTGTTACAGGGTTAAGCAGTTTCCGCAAATAATTACAATTTTTTTTTTTTGTTTTTAATTATTGTTTAACATTTTTTTTGTTGCTTTTGCATTTCAGATATGCACAAAATTAAGAAGAGTAACAAACCAAACCAACAAAAATTACATCAGCCACAAATTATCTGGATTGCTTTGCCCTTAGAGTTTGTTCCTGTGACATCAGTATTTCTGTCCTCACTCTGTCACTGATACATAAACAGAATCCAATTCTTCCATTTTCCTTCTCATGAAGTCTTATCTCATGAGTCAGTTGCTCCATAACAGAAATCATTCACATTCACAAACATTCACTGTTTTCAATCATTCATCTTGTGTTGGTGGATAAGGTGTCGCCCTGTTTTTATTTGTTAGCTCCGTTGTAATCGGTCACAGGGCTATTACATAGAAACAGGCAAGTGTTCATGGTCACATTCACAACTACAGGCAATTTAGGATCACCAGTTAACCCAACCCCATGCTTGTCTCTGCATTGAGAGCCCATGGAGACGTCAGGAGAAGATGCAAACTCCACATAAAAAGGACTTTATTGCTGTCAGGTGATAGCACTAACTCCTGCGCCACCGTGCTGCCCTCATCACATTTTCTTTTCAACAAAATCTGCAAACCTTTTAGCTTTTTTTGGTAACTTTACCTGATGATTATGGCATTAAACATTACCTTCTCCTAACTATAATAAAATCCCTTTCGGTCATGTACACTGGGTAAAAGCCAGACTTAGTGCAGTCAAAAATTAGGGCCTCAAGACATGGAACAGGGGGGCAAAGAATAAAATTGTTTTAGTCTTGAATTTTCAGGCGAATAGAGAAAAAAAAACCCTGGAAAACTTAAGAATGAAGAGTGCACATGAAGGCCCTTTGCAGTGAGGATATATTTAGAACAGACTTTCACACTTGGTAAACAAGGCGGGCTGTTTAAATATTGCCACATTTAGGCTGGCACTGCTCCTGCCCCTGTTACTGCTGCCATTTATGAAAGCCCATTTTGTGTCCTAGATGTGGTTGGTCTAGACATCTCCATTGTCTGCGCTACGCTGCTCCGTGTGCCAAGAGTAAATCTCATTAAAAGTGAGAGGGACTGGCAGAACGGGCGCTCACTCACAGGCTCGGCAGCTAAAAATAGAGAAAGAGGGTGATTATACTCCACAAATCTGTGATTACACATGAACTGGTAAGTGGTGATGCAAATCCACGGGACTGATCCCTTCCAAAAAAAAAATGAGCATGTAGGCAATGAAGCAAACATTTGATGTTTATTTTCCTCATTAAATGCAAACGCTAAGAAGCGATGCAGACTTAACTGTTCAAATTTCACTCCTGCAGAGACAGCTTCTCATATTTTTCAACAGATGTGATTCAAATCGAGACCACTAGATGGCAAACTAGGTTTATACTAAAAAATGTTCCCATGAGGTAATAAGCAGCTCAGCTCCATACATAGAAACACAGACTGAGTACCGTATTCTTTCTGGATTTGGCTCAAAGGAAGAAAAACTGCACAGCAGCACTGTTGCAGGTTTAATTTTGAGGGATGTGGTGATTTTAATTTAAAAGAGGAGTGCTGTCAGCTTCAATTCTGCCTGCTGTGTGTTTGACATTTCCTATCGTGTGAGTTTTCATACTGTCAGTGGTGTTAAAAGGACATGGATGTCATTTAAATTTAACCAATTTCTAGCTTAAAACAACTGGTGTTGCATACAACTGTACAAATACAGCCCTAATTCCAAAAACGTTTAGATGCTGTATAATAAAAACAGGATGCAATGCTTTGCAAACGTCATAAACCTGTATTTACAATAGAACATACAAAACATATCAAATGTCTAAACTGAGACATGTTATTGTTTCATCAGGGGAAAAAAGCTCATTTTGAATTTGATGAAAGCAAAACATTTCAAAATTCTAAACAGGGGCAATGAAAAGCTGGAAAAATAGGTGGTACTCAAAAGAAGCAGCTGTTAATTGGCAACAAATTAGTAACATGGTGGTTTAAAAGGGTCATCTTAGAAAAGCAAAGATTCATTAATCTGAAAACAATACAGCTATAAATAGTAGAACAATTTCAGAAATGTGTTCCTCATGATAAGATTGTACAACCTCTAAATATCTGATCATCTATAGTATATATTATCAAAAGATTCTGAGAATCTGGAGAAATTTGTGGACAAAGGCACAAATCTTCAGGCCCTCGAGTGTCAAAACATTAAAAACAAGAATGAAAATCAATGCATGGGTTCGGGAACACTTAAAGAAATCACGGTTTAAGAATCCAGTTCAATGTAAGTTAAAGCGATTTCATAGAAAGTAGAAACCACGTGAGAACATGCTCCAGAAATACCGTGTTTAAAAAACATATCGTGTAGAGGACGCTCCAAATGCAGACTCTCAGGAAGGTGAGCCGTTTATTTAGGCTGAAGAGTAAAATACAAACGGGAAGTGAAAATCTTTCATTAACAGAAACCTGCAAAACAGGAATGCTGAAGATGTCTGACATTATGACAATGAACAAGTGGAGGCACACAGCAAAACTGAATCTAACTAATGAGGCAAGATACACAAAACAGAACATCACGTACGAGGCGAGAGACCATCAAAATAAAACAGATGGACACTAAGAGTCATGAACAAAAGGTAAACAAACACAGAGACATGACAGACTACAAACAGGGGACGCTAGGAAGGACCCACACAGACACGAGACTAAAATGAACAGGACACAAGAGGAAACTAGTTAAGACAAGAGACTAGGAACTACAATCATGATTAAATAAACCAGGAAACACTGGAAATAAGCAATGAGGACCTAGAACATAATAAAAAAAATTGAATAAAGGCCACATAAGCTTACACTACTGGGAAAAACCCAGAAAACATGACACTGCTGTCTTCTCTGGGCCAAAGTAAGTTTATAATGGACATGAGACAAGGTGTAAAAGAGTTGGGTGGTCAGCTTATTCAAGATTTGAAATCAGTTTTGGAAGACATGGATGAGGAAAGGAGTTTATATATATAGTTCATATGCTTCCATCCAGAAAATGTCTTTATCAGGGAAAGCCATGATATTGTTATGGTTTAGTCTCTGCTAGTATGGAGGTGAGGACTGGTTGACCAGTGGGCTCAATATAATTTTTAAGGATCAATAAACAAAGAAAGTTTTGTAGATCTTTTAATGCTGATCTTTATTTACTTGTGTGGGATGCGACGCATGAATTTTGCCTTCTGGTTTATACTGACACTGCAGAAAAAAACTGTCCACAAGTCCAAAATCTCCTACTTTTCCCTTTCTTTCTGTTCTTTGATCTTAAAAAAAAAAAGCAAAGCAGAAATAAATAAATAGTGGTTTCAAAGATATGTGCTGTCAGAAACCTGGTCCACCGTCATCTCCTACAGTTTCTATGTGTACACATTAATATGTGGCAGTTTAATTGAATAAATCTTTCTATGAATGTGAGCCGTATAAGCGCAGAGTAAACTAAAGAACAATAAACTCGTGAGTCCAGCTTTGACCCCCTATACTGGAACAAGCCTCCTTACTGGATATGCATGAGCAAAGATTACCCGGGGAATCTGGGTGTTATGGGTGCTGTGTAGGGGTTGAAGCTTTGACGGACTGCTAAGGATATTGATTGTGTTGAGCAGGATCTTGAGCACTTTTTTTTTTCCTTTTTGTTTTTTTGTTTTTTTAAAAATCATCCCATTACTGTAAATAATGATTTTCTTCTCTAGTTTTCTGTAATTTTACCCAGATTTTAGATGCATTATTCACATATTTCTCCTTGGTGTGAGAATCTGACATTTATTATCATTGTTTCTAAATGCTCTTGCAGTCTCGCATGCATCATCCCAGTTGGTTCTATCCCTCTGTGCTCTCTGCTGTACTGCACTATCCTCCCTGTGGGAGGGTTTAATTGTAGCTTAGCCAAGAGCACCTTCTGCTTTCTAATTTCTGTCATATAAAACTACAGTCCACTCCCAACATTCAGGCCTTGTTTAATTACAAATAAGAAGAAAAAGGCAGCTCAACCTCAGGCTGTAATATGATAGAAAAATGTTCAAACACTGTAACTTTGCCGATTCTTAAAACACAAACTTTCCTTCTTAAAGGTCAAAAGCTTCATTCTCTCTTCTTTCTTTTTTTTTCAAATTAGGAAATAAAAGCACAACAAGCTGCTGGAGCCCATCTGTGGTTTCTGGTTTTGTTTCATTTGTCTGAGGCTGAGTCCGAATATAGTTTTGGTTGCTGGTTTAGGTTTATGCTGTTAAAAAACAACAACAAAACCTGTATGAAGAAGAGATATGAATTCAAACCACAATGGGACTTGGCCCAACAAAGCAGCATATCACACAAACAACGTATTGGTGAACTGAACTGAAGCCACGGGATAAAAACATGTTTCAAATTTTTCCACTGTGAGTCTCGCTGACCCTGCTGGGCTTTCGACCAATCAGAAGGAAGCTGCGTGGATGGGTCATTGGAGAGACCCACTGAGCAGAACATCTGTTACTTGGAAAACAGCTACAAAAATGTAGGATGACAATAAAAGCGAAGCAAAACAATCACCAGCAGACAAAATCTTTTCTTTCTGTATCTCTGAGATAATTTTGGGGGAGCTCTACATATGTGTCACTGCCATTGATAACTTCTCTGTAAAGAATTTGTCAATGTTGATTTAAATGCACTGTCATTTATTTTTCAAACTTAATTATGTGCATTTCATTGTGAACAACAGAATCCTCTGCTATAAAATACAGCTGGGGGTCGATTTAATCATGTTTCAATCATTTCAAATTAAGTACTTATAAGTATAGGACTGGCCCCCATCACAGCAACGTTACAAAACAATAGTGTGAATATGTTGCATTAAATTATAAAAAGATTACACGATGTAGAATAGCAACACTGCTCAGCCTTATATTAGTCAAATACTTTGTATTTACATCGTTCTGTAAATGGACAGATGCATTATTGTAATGCACAAGACAAATCTTGTTGCATTTCGGTTACTTTGTGACTATAGTTTCATTTCTGTGGGGTTTTTGGGATATTTGGGTGATTTTCCAGTTTCATTGCCTTTCTGGAAGTTTTTAGTTCTGGTTTAGGATTATAATGATCAGTTTACCAGCTTTAGAATTGATTTATTTTTAACTTCTTTTTAATTTTGTGTGTGCGTGTGTGTTTTATTTGATTGTAGCCCACCTTGTGTACCTCTAAGTTGAGTATTAACATGTTGTCTGTGTGTTTAGTCAGTTACTTACTAATTTGATTTGTTAGTCCTCCATTGTGGTCTTAGTCAGACTGTGTATTTGTCTTCTCTTTTTTTCTGTTATGTTTTGTTTTGGATTCTTGAGTTTTTTTAAGGGGGATTTTTCAAACCAGCCTTATAATAACAGGTTTGTCTTTTGGTTCCTTTTATCTGTGACTCTCACATTACAGTTTTTGTTTTGCCAGCCCTGAACACATTCAGTGTTGGGTAATTGTAAAAAAATTAACAAACTACTGTTGCTTCCATCCATCCATTAAACTTGTTAACTGTTTCTCCAATTTCAGCTGCCAAAGGCTGTTGCAAGTTTGAACCCAGGATCCTCTTGCAATGGTACTAGCCACAGCTTAACTGTGCCACCCTAATGCCATGTTGCAAACATACCAAATTATGACCTAATGCAACATTGCCAGTAAGGGACGTCTGTGTAGTGTAGGGTTTGAGTTGAAGTGGACACATCCTGCTTTGCTCTATTTTCTACCCTATACAAAAAGCTGCCCTGTTGGAAGCTCATTTTAAATCTTGCAGAAGTTTCAAATAATGAAGGCAGCATATGTACAAAAGCTCAGGGCTTCATACTGCTCTAAACACTCTGTTTCTGTTAGTTTTTTCTACTCCTGTTTCTGTTTGCTGTCACAGTCAGCTCAGGCACACAACCCCGCCCACCTGCTGTTTAAGCCTCCTTTGTAAGGGGAAACCCATCAATAGAAAGAATCCAGGGTTAAAATATGGAGCAGATACGCGATGATAGCCCACTTTCTTTCACATGCTCCTCACTCGGGCATCTCAGTGCGACAGTCTCCAGACTGGCTGAAATATCATAGACTGAAATTGCTTTCGTGCGTATCGAAGTTTGCTTTCCACCCGGCTCCCGGTTTCCATGCATACACGAATATATAGTGCGCGCATAGCTGTTAGTTTACGGTATTTTGCTCCATCCGTCTGCGCACCGTGCCTGGCAGGAGCCCACAGCTTCAGATCCTGCAACGCCGACAATGACGCGTGTGGGAGATGGTCGACAAAGCTGAATCTCCTCCATAAAGCAGACGACGTCTGCGGTGGGAAATGAGTGCACTGGACTCAGAGGGAATTCTTTGGCTTCGCAGTTCGATCTTCGCTTGATTGTAAATGGACAGATTGGCAGGAGAGCATTTCGCAACCTCTTTTACATGCAGCCTACAGGGCGCATGGAGTCTGGGATATATTTTCCACCCCGTTTAGACCGTCCAGACGCGCAATGCATGCACTTGTGTTTTTTATCTAAGGAGGGTGTGGGTTTCTTTTAACTGTCTGAAGATTGCCGTTTTTTTTCTTTAAGATATACCAGTTTCTGCAAGATGTTTTGAGCGCCAAGTGGGTTGAGAGAGAGAGAGAGGGAGGGAGAGACGTTGGCTGGCTGTGGGAGGGGGTTCTTTACTGCGCACACAAGCGGCTCGCCTCCTCTACCCCACAACAACAAAAACACACAGGGGCGATAGTGAAGAAGCGAGGGAACGCGGAGAAGTGTTGGAGTGGAAATCTGGAAATATACGGCGCTAAAATGACGATGTCCGTCCCGGAGAGGAAGTCAGGATCGGAGGGGAAGGAGGAGGAGAGCGAGGATGAGAGTGAGATCCTGGAGGAGAGCCCCTGCGGCCGCTGGCAGAAACGGAAAGAGCAGGTTGGTCGGTGTGCATGAAGGATACGTGTGAGTGAGCGCGTTTCTGCGCACAGCAAAGGACCTGCTCCCCGATCGGGCGGTAAATCAATTGAGCTGTCCTCTCTGGCCATGCTGGACCCACCGTGTTATGCAATGTGTAAGCCAGGCAGAGGTGTTATTGCCCAATGCTGTTTGGCACCATCCCAGCAGCATAAATCTCACACAGTGACATATTTGTTGATCAGATTATAGTCCACAGAGTCCATTTGAGAGGGTCTGGGTGGCAGGAGGACTTTCACAGAAAAACTGTAGCCAGATTTCTGCTCCTGTGCAGGATCTGCACAAACAGTCAAATCCACATCTGGTTTTATTATTGCACACTTCAAAATGTCGTCGATATCCATGTATTTGCAGATGTTTTACGAAGAAGACAACCTGGAACTGCTGGTTCATTTAGACCCATTAATTAGGCAGCCCAAGGAGAATTAGAAATTTAATTAGAAAATTAGTTGCGTGATTAAATGTCAATAATTATCTGACCTGTTGTTTGTGAGAATCTGTTTCTTTTTATTCTTACTTAGTTTATAAAGGATTCACATGGATAGTTGTAGCCTTCACAGTGTTTTGTTGTTTTTTTTAATATTTTGTATTTTTTATGTTATTTGTTCTGTGAAGTGTCCAAAAGTATCTGACTACGTTCACTAAACTGCAACAGTGTCCACGTAATTAGTGAGACTGGTCCTTTAATTCAGGCTCCGTTTCTGTGCAGTGATGTGAGAGCTGAATTAAATGAAAACCTAAATGGTCTGTAAATGTTCTGTATTTATATAGCGCTTTACTAGTCCCTAAGGACCCCAAAGCGATTTACATTACAGTCATCCACCCATTCACACACACATTCACACACCGGTGATGGCAAGCTACATTGTAGCCACAGCTGCCCTGGGGCGCACTGACAGAGGCGAGGCTGCCGGACACTGGCACCACCGGGCCCTCTGACCACCACCAGTTGACAACCTGATAGATTTGATTATGCAGACTGCCCTTTTTTGGCCCTTTGTCATTAAAATGCCTGATTCAGTTTATTCTAAAACGAAATGCTGCATCTAAAGAAAGTTTGTGCCAAAAAACACGAATGGATTATAAAAGCGGCTGCAGAGTAATTTGCAGACAGTTAACTAATCTATGAATTATTACATTTTTAATAATAGATTTAACAGGGGGGGTCAAATTTAGACCCTGGGGCCAGAAAAAAAGCACGACAAAGAATCCAGTCAGAAAATGTTAGAAATGCAAAAAAAGGAGGGCAAAAAATTCCGACTTTGAACTGCATTTTCAGGTGCAGCTGAAAATGCAGTACTACAGTAAAGTTAACTAAGTAATAAACCATTAAACGACAAAAACTTTTACGGTTAGTATGTCATTAGATAACAGGAAGGT
>VUQR01018789.1:15303-40156 GCA_015108515.1 Hemichromis elongatus | reverse complement strand
TACCTTTTCTGTTATATTACACATTTATTACTTACAAATTAATCACACGATGTAAAATGAGTTTAACATCCCTCAGCATATTTATAAAAAGGTAATGAGAAGCAAAATGTGAGTGTCATTCCCACACAACACAAATTACACCAGTGAATTTACACATTACACATTAGCTTCTAGCTAAGAAGGTGGATCTCAAGTTAATGTAATTATGTTATTAGTGGATAATAAGAGAAGCTTCAGTTATTACTGGAATTAGAATGAGGCTCAAAAATTTGACATACGTTAAAAAGGAAGGAATCTCTGTAAACGTAAGCTCGTATCGTAACCGCGTATCTGAAGTTGTGAAGCCCAAGTGCCTGAGTCGCCTTCGCTTTTCTCACCAACCATTCATCAAGTCCTCTTCACGCTTTAAGGGAGTGTTGCTAGAGATCCAAAGAAAGTGAGTGTGAAGTCATTAACAGGAGCATATCCTCATGTTTTGGCTGAAAGTAGTTTTCTCTTAGGTTCGTATGACAGCATATGACTCGTTAAAACGTTAAATGTTTATCACATTTATACATAGAGCCGTTTCAGGACTGCTAAGAAGAGACTTTTGGAAACACTGTCGCCAAACCTTCAGTTTGATAACTTCAGGTTTGCATTTTGGTCTTGGTGGGCAGCACAGTGGCTCAGTAGCTAATAGCAGTACATCACACTTGGGTTCAAATCCACCATCTGGCTGTGGTCTTTCTGTGTAGCGTTAGCATGTTTCCCCAGTGTCTGTGTGGGTTTTCTCCAGGTACCCCGACTTCCTACCACAGTCCAAAAACAGTTTTTGGGGCTTTAAGGTAATTAGTGATTCTAAATTGAGTGCGAATGAATGTCTGGCTCTGTCTCTGTGTTAGCCTTGTGACAAACTGGCGGTGTGTCCAGGATATTGGATGAATTGGATAAGCAGAAAAGGATGGATGACTTGATGGACAGAAAATAAATCTCAATCCATAACATCAGGTAAAACTTTCCTGATGTCATGTCACCTAGATTCAGCACTGTATTTGCTTTTTTGGTTACTTCAGATGTATCTATTCTGACACCATGACTGCCTTGGACAGGCATGAACAGTTTTAACTCACCGTCATCTGAGCAAAGAAGAATTTGTTTTTACTTTTTTTCCCTTCGTAGTATTTAAGCCTCTGTTTCCCATAACATGCGCACCTTAGTGGTCATGTGGTGTTGGTATATACAGAGATTATTTCTGCAGCTGTGCTAAAAGGCACATCTGCAGGAAGCTAACTGTGAACTTGTTTTAAAAACACACATTTCAGCAAAAGTGCTTTTTGTGAACAGCCTCAGGCTCAATTTGGGCAGGATGCAGACACAACAGGTCGGTTCTGAACAGCCCTGTTTTGACCGAATTAGTTTAACTTAGAAGATTAACCTTTAGCACAGATCAGTTCACCTTCTAAGTCCACATCAAGCTGTGGATTGCTGCCCGTCCTCGGGGGTCCTCCTATTAACTGACACTTTTCAAGCATGCAGGCTGGTTTGACAGCTGTCCTCTGAGGAATGACTTCCACTCGGGTTTCATTGCACTGGAAATGGAGAGCAGTGGCAGCCAGCTTTCATACACCTGTTAATAGCGGCACTCTCCTGCTGTCGCTAAAGGCTTAAAGTTTTGCTGTGAAAAGCCATTTACACACATCAATTCTTAGAAAAGAAAAATAATGATTGGTTCACATGAGCCCATCAATTATTGACTGTTTCATTCATGCTAGGAGCATGAATGAAGAGTCCAGTGCAGGTGTGTATGCCAGTTTTTCTGGCTCACCACTTTGAGTCTGACCTTACCTAAATATCTCAGTATAGCACCCACCTTGCCACCAAGAAAAAAAATGGTTTCCTGCTGATTTCACTGAGTTTGACGACCAAATAATTGCAAGTAGTAACGGCAAATAACTGGCCACCTGGAGGCTGAGGTCCCCAACCTTTTTTGCGCCACGGACTGGTTTATGTCCAAAAATATTGTCACGGACCGGCCTTTAAGGTATCGCGGATAAATACAACAAAATAAAACCAGTTCTGGTACCAAAAAAAAAAGAAAATGTATTCATAACATATGGGAAAAGACCCAGGGGAGCTGAGTTAACAATAAAAACAAATAATAATAATGATAAAAACCAATAAAAACCCCGAAAACCATAAATTTCACACCCAAACCTCAACTCTTGCGGCCCAGTACTAAACGACTCACGGACCGGTACTGGACCACTGCTCCAGGTGATATTTGGGGTGGGAATCATTGAAATATAAGTCCTTCAATGATTGTAAATGCATTGATAGATTGACTTGTCTCATAAGACCTTCAAAACAAGTAAGACTTTGTGTTTCACCCTTATTAAATGTAAAAATAATATATATTTGTTGTTACATTAATACAAACCATAAGTAGACCAACAGTAGTATCATCACACAAAGTAAAGCTGCACTGCTCCTGATCAACAGCTGTTCCAGTCTATCTCGCCTCCATATGTAGGAATAGAAAGAACCTGCATCTCTGCCTCCTCTGAACACACGGGTTGATTTATGAATGACTCACTGACGTGCTGTAATTTACCTTTTTATGCGTGATGACATTTGTGTTTTACAGCTGTCTATGACCCAGTATCTGAGATTGCGGCAGAGATGTGTTCTATTTTTATCTCTGCACTTTGTAGCCACAAAATTTTACTGCACATCTCTCAACCAGCGGGGGGTGTTGAAAATCAAATTGCGACTCAATGTTTACCCGCAGCGTTAGAGATAACAACTGGCTCAAATGAACCTGTTTCAGCGGTGCCAGTGAATGGAGGAGTCCTGTTTGCACAAAATGTAGCACCAGCACGATGGATTACTCACCGATCAGCATGTGGATGAGGAAGCTGGTACTAATTCGTCCACCCTCTCATATCCACAAAGCAATCATCATCATGTCTGTTGAGTACAGTCTAGCAGTTAATTAGAGAGTCAGTGTTGGGGCTGTCACTAACTTTGTGATATGTAGACAGAGGAGGGTTTAGTTTTGTTTCTGTTTTTAAAGATTTCCATCTTAATTGCAGGCAGTCACAGTAACACAGTCTTGGAGGCTGGTCAGCAAGCACAGATCACTAGTACAAAATGTGTATTCCCCAACGGGAGGGCGAGCGGTTGCTCACCATTGCAGAGAAGTTTTACGCTGCTACAACATAAAACCTCCTCGTGATCGCTCTGGTCACCTGTAGTGTGACCAGTCAGCTCCAAATACTCACTCAGGGGTATTAAAATAGTAAAATTGTGAATCAAAGCAGAAACGGCAAACGTTTGCCTCGAAAGTAAAATTTGCCTCCATTAAAATGTGACGATCGCAGCGGTAAGCCACAACTTTCACTTTGAACTTTGTATGTTTCTGGCTTGCGTTGCACTTTTTAAAGAATGGTTGGGGAGTGTTTGCAGACAAGTTGGCATCTTCCAAGCAAACTATAGTTTTTTTTCAGCACCCTCCAATCCCCAGCAACTGGGAAAATACACATTTTTCTGTACTAACTGGTGTCTGGATCTGTGTCAATGTGGCCTTATATTTTTAGTCTAAAAGGAAAAGAGCGTAATTTTAATTACATGATCATCAGGACATAAACAAATGTAAAAAATCAAAACGTTAAACTGGATCAAAATTACTTACATTTAAAAGTTTACTATATTTGTCCCACAACCCAACTTTTTATCTCTAGGGTCAGACTCTGTAGTTCATCTAATCATTGCATTGAACAAAGAAGTAGGACATCCTGGGCCATCTGTCCTCTGGAATTCACATGATAGG
This sequence comes from Hemichromis elongatus, assembly GCA_015108515.1. Taxonomy (NCBI): domain Eukaryota; kingdom Metazoa; phylum Chordata; class Actinopteri; order Cichliformes; family Cichlidae; genus Hemichromis; species Hemichromis elongatus. The sequence goes on along the minus strand of VUQR01018789.1, from coordinate 36,348 downwards.
GTGAGGCCAGGTTTCACAATGAGTTCACCTGGAACCATGGCTGATTGAGACCCACACCCGTTTTCACACCTCGTGTGATTAGGTAGAGGATCAGTAGGGGGCCCATTGTCCCTCTACGAGGGACACTCCCACAAGGCTTAAATATGGGACTCTCCACCATTTGACCCTAGAACTGAAGAAGCTTCTCGGATGAGAGGTGAAACGTCTTCAAGCAACCTAAAGAAGTCCAGACGCCTTTTCCTTACAGCTCCTTAGACAAAGAAGTAGGACCTCTGAGCAGTATTTATTTTTGAGTAAATAGTATTTTATTTTGTTTAAATTCATTTTGTGTTCTTTGTTCTTTTGAAACATACTTCAAAAAGTTTGTAGTGCAGTAAAAATTGTATAAGGGAAACATGACAGACGTTTACTTTGATTACACAAACATTACGTAGGAGGAGGTGATGGATAATAGGTATTCATTTCCATGAATGCATAAGTAACTTATTAAAAAATATTATACTCAAGTATATTTCCCCATAAGCAGCTCGTTCTCTTTTGCTCAACAACGCTTTCTTTAAACATAAAACACATTTCGAGTTCAACTTGGAAAAAAAGACAGATGTGAAATGTAAAAGTGAGGTCAGAGGTCAAATGTAACATGATATTTGGATTCAAGCTGTAACGTGATATTTAGAATCAACATATACTAGCATCACTTCCTAAATGCTTCCAATACAAACAAAGATGGCAGGATGTTAAGCAAAGTGTTGAAGATAAAAGATTTTATGAAAGTTTGACCTTATTTGAGCTTAAAGAAGAGTTCAGAGGCTCAAAGTAACATGATGTTTAGAATTCCCATATATCTATATAGTCAGTATAAATAATAGGAGTAAAAAACCATTATAAATAACTCTATATAGTGTATAATTTTGACTTTTAGATCAATCTATTGACCTTGAATGAGAGGTCAGAGGTCAAATATGATAGGTCATGACAAGGCTTTTTCTGAATTTTTGACCAATGAATCATTAAGTTGACTTTGAAGACTTTGGTGGATGTAAGCCAAATTTGAACTGTTAACACGACCACGCTATCCAAGAAAAACATTAAGTCCACTTACTTTACTACTATAACGAGTCTTTCAGCTGCACTGTACAAACATTAGTAGATCAGCGGTTCCTTCAGATTAAAATGTCTTTACAATACCTTCCTTCAGATTTGCCTCATTTCCTCACACTGCTTCCAGCTAAAACAAACAACCAAATACAAAAAAGCTTTTATGTTTACATTTAAATCAACTCTCAGTTTGTCCGCAAGCTTCACTACTGACACCAAAGTGGTTAGCTCGTTAAAATAGATACCTGTAGTTTGCAGTGTGATTTGCCCTCTTAAGGAAAAGACTTTACTACTCTGTAGCACTACAGAGCACTATTTTATGATGGGGTCTTGAGATGAGTACACTACTCCAGTGATGGAAAGTTACTTGGAGTAACAAAGCCAAAGAAGCACACAAAGCAGCATTTGAAAGATTTCTTTGCAAGTGTTTTTTACAGGGACGAGGAAAATGTTACGGGCCTGCTTCAAAAATGTGCACATTTACACTTCCTGTGAGAAACGTTGAATACAACCCATGTGTAACGACACCATGTGAATTTTTAAATCTTTATAGAATGATTTATTGCAACCCTTATCCCTTGACCTTCAATTTATTACACCTACAGTCAGATGAGGGAGTCGCCTGGCTTTTTTCTCATGTTTGGGCATTTGTGTTCATGCTATTAGGGTCTTGGACATTAAAACTGCTGTTTTGAATTGTTTTGATGTAGAAAAATGCTGTGTAATTGTGCTGAAAATGTCACATCTGGACAGATGTGAATTGCAAAGAAACAACAAAACTATAAATTAGTTCCAGAGACGTTTTAAATGGAGCCGTTTTGTGCTCATTTCCAGCTCTGCTAGAGTAGCTTTGCATTATTTATCTCATGCTGGGCCTCGGTGCATGCACGGTTCTCATTTTCAGTTTACTTCCTTTTGGCTGCCCCTTGCAAAGACAAGGTTTGAACATCAGCTTGAGTACTTCTACGTAACCTGACCTCATTATGTGAAACCCTAACCATAAGTAAACACCTTTTTAAATGACTGCAGTCAGAACCTTTAGAAACCTAAGAGAGTGTGCCGCTGGTTTTGTAAGAAGAGTCCAGAAACACTGCTTTCATGAAACGTTTTCACGTTACAGTTTGGGAATCATGGGGTCATGTGATCCTGAGACCTGGCTTTTGAAAATCGAGCCAGTGAGGCCTCTCTGGGTCATCGGGTCTCCGGGGATATGCAGAGAGGTCGTTGTCAGCGTTTTCCACTTCAGCTGTGTGAAACGGAGCTGCTCGGATGGGGAAAGCTGGCATGAAAAGGACTCTTCGAGGAATAGCCGACATGTCCCTCGGCTTCCACTGAGCTGTCAGAGCAGTTCAGCGTCACATGACATCCATACCTCTGAGGAGTGCTTTCTACCTCCTCGAGCGCGCTCTGTACACAGTCGACGAGATCTTTGAAACATTTGTTAGGCTGTGTGTGAGCGTGTAAAAGTCAAACAGACTTTCTTGCGTCGATGGATTCACAAGAGGAGAGCTTTCTAGTGTTTATCACTCAGAAACAGAAAGACTCAACAGTTAGTTCCATTTGGATTTACATAATTCGTACAGCATAACGTCGTCATTATTCAGCTCTCTTTTTTTTCTTTCTTTTTTTTTTTTTAGTAGAGACAGCTTGAGTCAGCTTTTCTGTCTCTTCCTCCTTTTGCAGGCTGGAGGACAAATCTCCATAAAGCCCCAGCTTTCTTTGTCTAAATCTTTTCATTTGTGCTCAGTAAATTGGCCAAATGGAGACACTCTGACTTCACAAAGACATCAGTAAAGCATTTAACTAAATTTACTTGTTCTGGGTTTCAGTCATTCAGTCTTGCAGAGAATTTTACTACACCGACCATTGCACAGAAAGAAAAGCTTGCAGCAAAGTGCCATCTTTTAAAGTTGCGGCTTATGTTCTCAAACACAGCCAAGAAATCTGCTTTCTCCATCTGAAATCTGCCTGCATTTAGCCAGCTTTCTATAATCCCTCCACCCAGTTTAAGATAATTGGTTTCAGCAGGTCGACAGTGACTGGGATTTGACTTGTCAAGATCAGTTTACCGGTCACACACAGTATATATTGTCCTCTGTAGCTGTAAAAAATGAGGAAATACTTCAGGTTGCGGTGTTGGGATTACCTCAGCTTAGCTTGAAGTTTGCAAAGTCATAACAGAAAGCCTAAATCACAATCAGGTGCATAAATGTGATAAGTGTGTTCACGCGTGTATGTGTGTGTTTGTGACCTTTTTTTTTGGAAATGCACGTCTTGCGAATCTTAAATTGAGTTGAATATGACATCGCTCAAGGACTCCGTTAGCGCACGGAGTAATGCAAAGTAAGTATCCAGCCCTCAGATGACTTCCAAACATTTTCTTTTTGCTCTTCCTTCTTTTTAAGGCTTTCATTTACATCCACTTTCCACTGTTTATTTTAATTACACTTAATGTCAGCTTGAAAAAAATTCATATATATATATATATATATATATATGTATATATATATGTGTGTGTGTGCACACATACAAAACCAGACAACCACAGTTTGAAAAGTCTGACAAAGTCATGAATAATTCATACTTTTCTCGAGATTGCATCACTACTCCTGGTGTGTGGATGACGACACAGACGTGAAAAATAAAAAGTCCTGTTTGCTACTGTACAAATGAGAGACTGACTAAATGCAGTGTGACTCCACGGTTGTTATGAAGGGGAAATTGGTCATAGAGACAAAAACAGTGTTGTTGTTGAGATTGGGGGTATTAGCACGGGAGTCTGCAGGTATTTGAGAAACTGGAGTTTTTCAACTACAGTTTTCGATGGGGGAGGTTGCGACATGTCACAGTATCCGTCAGGTTCTCGGTCTACAATATTGGCTTCTCCTCTGAAAGTGTTTGCAAAATTGCACGCAATGATGCTATGTCCCTGTGTTTTTCTATAGAAATTTCTGGCTGTTAATCATCTGTTTTGTAAATGGATGATTCATGAAGTGTGAACATCCTCTGAGGTAAAAAGGGGAACAATCGGGAGCATTTTCTTTATCTCATTATGTCATAATTTTCCTGTTCCATCACACAGTGGCGATTACACAGGGCTGTTTGTTGCCTCTCAGCTGAACAGCAGTACAGACACTTTGTTGTGAATCAGTTTAAAAAGAGGCTGCCACCACTCTAATCATATAAAATAGTTATGTTTACTTTAGTGTGTCCACCCTTGCTACAGTGTAATTAGCAGCTTGTAGAAGTTGCCTTTGGTCCATTTAAACAGCTTACAAACCAAGCATCCCTCATGGGTGGATGCATGTGGGTGTGCTGCTGCCCATCATTTAGCATGCTAAATGATGGGCAGCCAGTCCTAAAGCGAGGCTCAAAAGTTTCTTTTCCTGTATTTTTTCTTCTTCTCAACACACAGGCTGTGTCTTCGTGCACAGCTTTAATAATTTTAAATTTCTGTGCAAATGTGGCCGTCCATAATGCATATAAAACACGATACATGGTGAAATTTTAATCTACACTTAGAGAGCTTTCTAAGTATAGCTTTATCGCTTTATGATACACTCACATACAGTGTTATAATAACAGCGTATGAGTTTATTTCCTGCTATGTCCTGTAATGTGAATCCTTTAATAGATGTTTAGTCTTCCTGCTGCTTGCAGATTGATTGCCATAATGGATCCTTTAGTACAAAGCAAAGAGCCTTTAAAGACATTAAAGACTCCTGCAGCCTGGCTGATATTGCTTGTTTTTTTTCACCCTCCCTGTGCTCTAAGGCAAAGGCCAAGCTTCTCCACCTCCTTGCAGCTGGCCCAGTGCTGTATGATCAATAAACATGCATGTGCACAAACCCTCTGAATGCTCCGAGGTTACCGAAATCCTCTACGAACAGTGTTTAAATCACAAGTAAAACACATGAAGTTTCTTGCTCCTTGTTTTTACAAATTTAAAGAACGCTCTCTTAACTGTCTTGACCAGCTAGTATGAAAACTCTGTTTACTCAGGTTTCATTCCTCTGCATTTCAAAGATAGCAGCTCATATTGTGACCTTTGGAATCAAATATGGATGTGCTTATGTGTGCCAAATGTGCGCAGAATAAAGGACTTGTGCAGAAACACAAAATCTGCAAGATTTTCCTAAAGAAAAGTGAAGGATGAGTTCAGTAATCTCAAAGCCAGGTGAAAGAAACGGCTCTGAAGTTTAAAACAGCAGTGTCTATATCAGGGTGAACAGGGTGTGGCTGAACTGGGTTAGTGTGGGGAACAGTATTAGCGAGTGGTTAATAATTAATTTATGTGACATAAAGGTGAAGCTGTACATTTAAATCCAATATGATGGCTTTTTGGACACAGTAGGTGCGATCAAAGGGTTCACAGGCTCGACCTCGAAATCCCCTTCTTATTCGTCTCTGTGGCTCTGGTTCAGCTGCCGTCTCCTGAGAAGTCTCATGATAATGTTGTATAAGTCTTTCACATTTTACTAAAGACTTTGCAGTGGATTTTGGATCTCAAAACAGGTATCTTTTTTTTTATCCTGATTTTCATTTTTAGGCAGTGGATGAAGTTGCAGGGAGCCAAATTTTGCAAGTAGCCCAGGTGGTGAAGGAAGATTATGTTGGTGTGGCCAAGCAACATCTGTCGAACACAAACCTTGCTCTGTCTTCGAGGCAGTGAGCTAAAAATAGCCGTCTGAGCATGCCAACGAGGCATGAAGGCAGGAAGTTGTCCATATTTCAACTCGGATATTATTTTTTGTGTTTATGGACCAGTTCCTGGAATATTTTTTTGATGGCACCTCGCATATGGTGTGATGTTTTCCAGCTGTCATTTCTCAGTCATTTCTAACAAAATCTGGCAAAATCGACCAGTGATTTTATTTTTTAAGCACAAATAATTGGCTTGTCGATCTCTGGTGTATTTATTTCTGTCTTTGTTTGTTCCTCCTATTGCAATTGCCTCCTTTAATCAGTAACAGGGTCGCTGTAGAAAAACTAGAATCATTTGTTTGCTTGCTTACTCTCTCATCCCTGATGATAAACCGTCAATCAGTGCAAGCTAATTTAGTCATCTCAATGCCCTGCATTCAAATTAAATGAGAACAAAAGCAAACAAAATCTGGCTAATATGCACGTTCATTCCAGAGCTATTGATTGGGATCTCCTCCTCTGCTTCATCTGAAATAACAGCTTCCTCGAGGTTGTGGAAAATCAGGTTACCACAACCTCAGCTGCTGTTTGTCCCTGTTTGGCAGACCAAAGCTAATTTGCATGCATAATTTGAGTGTGTGTGTGTGTGTTTTGTTGTTTATGCGGCGCTCAGAGGGGGTGAAAGTAAAGCAGGTCACTATGAGGCAAGAGTTGCAGTTGGATTGAAAGAGCATCCCAGCAACTGTCAATCAGGGAGACACCTGATAAATTTAATATGGAGGTACTAAATGAAAGCACACAGTGATGATTAGGGATCTAAAAGCCCTGTAGCACTGAGGACACAAAAGTGTAGTGTAGGAGCAAAGGAATCTTTTAACATGGTGTTTATGATAGCTGTTCTCTATTTGGGCCAGGGGTTATTTTAGGAGTGGGCGGAAGTTCATTTCTCATTTATTTTAAGAGCGAGGGAAGTTTATGTCTCATTGATATAATTTTTAGTCAGCAGAAAAGCAGTGTGTGCACTTGGTAGGAGGAAGTAATCCACCCTGTATGGATCAAAGAAATGTATACATTTTTAAAGTTATTTAAAACAGCCCCCTGTTACTGCTGTTTTCCTTTAAAGACGTCGGGGCTCAGTTTGCAGGCCTGTTTGAATTTGATTTTATTACTTTTATTTAGTAAGCATTACGTTTAAATCTACATTTTAAATTAAATATTTATACTTCCACCTTCAGATTCACCAAAATTCACTTTTTAGAAATGAGAGGGTGTTATAATTTGGATGGTCCCAAATGTGGGTCACTTTTATAGTTCACTTAATGGACAGATTTAACCTTGAATGTTGGCGCTGGCACACAGTGAGTCTGGCTCTTTCACTTTGTCCTCAGGTCCATCCCATTTAGGTTGAATGTAAGATGTGCAGTGACATTTTAGCCAAATGACCACTTACCAGCTGAAAATGCCAAAAGTAGCCCAGCTTATGCCCAAATGAGTCTGCTTTCTAGGAAAACCATGACTAATTGTTTTGATGCCTGATAACACCTCAGTTTCTTAGCAGTTTGGGTAATGAAGTCATGCACTGCTGCAAAAGCAGCTCGTGCATGGCTGTTTTCAGTGCGAACAGCTTACGACTGCTTTTCCTATAGCCCTATAGTGATGACAGTGCACATTGCAATTGTTGATGCCTTGTGCAGGAACTGTGGACGAGTAGGTGAGGGTTAGATAAACATACGCTAACCCTTACTCGGTGGTGTTTTCATAGACACTCCTATTGAGCTTTGCAATGTTTTGTAACAGGCCAAAAAAAAGCAGCTGGCTGTCTCCATGCATGTGTGCCAACAAGCTTTTGTTTGAACACGTGCTGAAAAGCCAGCTCAGGTTGACTCTCACTTTCTCAGTTTAATCCCCCTGGATGATAGAAGCCACATGATAAACACAACTCTCTGTCTGCTTTGTCATCCGATTTAAGTCTACCTCGCCTTAGCCTTGCTCTCCGTTTCTCCACATGGGGCTTCCTTAACAAGCTCAACATCACCCACTTGACTAATTGAGGCTCGTAAACTCAACAGTAGCTGCAGGACAGAAACTACTGCTTAACTGCATCCTTGCACTCCTCTTAAGTGGTTTCTTCTTCTTGAAGGTGTTGGGTGTGTTACGAGCTAATGTCTAAACCAATATGTGTGAGCACACATTGTTGCTGTACTGAATCCATGCTTGTAACTGTTGCTGGTTGGCCACTCTGGCAAGTGCTCAGTAAGCCTTTGCGCTGCTTGCCAGTGCTTTTAGGCATTTAGCTTGAGTCATTCCTTTGGCCTGGTAGAAAGCCGCACCGGGGTAACCGCTGCTGGAGATGTAGAGGAAGGTGGATGTGGGGTAGCGGGCGGTGAAGCTCACATTACGTGTTGGTCTTCTCTGGTAGAAGTGTGAGCTGATTTACGAGCATGAGTTGGGTAATCCGGTGGGCAGAAATTAGCCTGCTTTATGGAGAACTTTAGTACTAGGGCAGACTCAGCCAGACCCTGTTAAGCTTCGCCAGAGTCAACTGCAGATGGTTTTAAAGAAACGGGAAAGGGGCCAGTTTCAGGCTGTTGCTAAGACCCCACAGACCCACACACACAAATACTCTTTAGCAACAGAGTTAGGAAAAAGGAGCAACTGCAAAACAATCAGTCCTTTTTTTTTTTAAAGCTTCTTCTGTCGTTATCTGTGTTTCTTAGGTGCCAAAAAATCTGGATGTGTGAGTAAGCAAGGTTGTGTTTGAAATGAGGTAGTACTGCGGTCTTTGTTAGAAGCCCCAGAGTCCGCTCGATGATGAAACAACACTTTGTGAAATCATTTGTATTTCTGTGGCTATAAAACTGCAGCTCAGTTTAAACCAAAGCAGTTATTTTATCACCTTCTAAATGTAATCGAAACGGATTGAAATGCATCGAGATACTGTGAACTTAGTTCTTTTTTTCTTTCTTTTTTTTTCTTTTTTAAGCATCACATGGCTTTGAATCCTGGGCATTTCCCTCATGCAAAGTCAGCTGCAGCACAAACACTCCTGGAAAATGCCCTCAGGCCTTTTAATTAAATAGGAGCAGAATGAAAGCATGTAAAAACATATACCAAAAAAGTTTGAGTCTGTCATTTCTTCTTCAGTATTCATGCAGTTAACAGCTAAAGAGCAACTGTTTTGTGAGCTGGAGGACATGAAAACAGAGCGTAAAGGGGTTTTCAAATGTTACCCTATTATGTTACGGTTGTTATTATTCCCATAAGAGTCATTAATAGGACCACTCCCCTCCGCCCCATACACACATACACACTTAAGTAGGGGTGTTAGTAGTTAGTAGTAGTTAGTAAATGTTAAACTCCAAGTCCCAAAAAGTTATATTTGAATGTATCTGAAATGTAGTAGCCTAAAAAGTATAAAGTGTTATAACGTGGAAACTTTACTCAGTTACCCAAGCAGTATTAAATTAAATGCAGTTAGATTTCACCAGAGACTGCAGACCAGACACTGCAAGTATTCAGACACTCCTCCGCCTGCAAGAGCGGCCTTAATAGCTTGCCATTTTCACCATGGGAAAACCAGGAGTTTTTTGTTTTTTTTGCGAGGTTGCACAATATGGTCAGGCCAAGACTGTAAAGAGTCTCTGCCTGTTCAGAACGGACACTGGAAAAGCAACTTTGTTCAGAGGTTTATGTTTATGGACAAAAAAGCACTTCTAGCTGATAGAAGAGTTGGAAGATGGGTTGAGAAAGTCACCGAAAAGACGTCATTTTGCATTGACATGAAAAGCGAGCGTGCCAAGCAGTTGTAGCATCAATCAATCAGCCCCTGGGAGAAAACGGAGAACAGAGGAGCGGCTGATGATTCGCGCAGATTCACACAATTATGACTCAGCGTGAGAGTGTAACTCTGCAGGCGCCGTGAAATTAGAGAATGAGGCTTTTACTGATGGTTTATGCAAAGATGTTGGTCCGCAGGAATTTTCCTGCCTCTGTGAAACTGCACGCTGTCTCTGCTACAGCACGGATAGAGATTAAAACTTGAAGTCTGGTTGATTCATTACTGCAGTATCTAATTGGAAATGTTCTGAGCTCTTTTCAGCAGAGACAGAAATGATTGTCATGGGAGGTTTACTTGCCATCGGCAGCTTTACTGTATTTACACAACAGCTTATTAGAATGAACAGTCGTTTAAAGAAACCAGAGGAATGCTTCAGGATCTGCACTAATCTATAAGATTCATCTGCAGCTTTTCTTCAGCACATAAAAAATAATTTTTAGAGCATCCATAGAGCTGGTTTCTCTCCTGGATTACAGATTTGTAAATCCTCCAGAAAGACAGTAGGTAGAGTGGTTGCCCCATGATCGGAAGGTTGAGGGTTCAAATCCACTGAACGGCTACCCTGAGGTACCCTGAGCAAGGTACCGTCCCTACACACTGCTCCCCAGGCACTGCATTGGTGGCTGCCCAAAAAATATTTTTATTTATTGTCTTTATGATCCTATTCATGTATTTTTTTTTTTTACATTATTTACAGCTGTGAAAAATAAGGTTTCACCAAGTATATTGTCACCTTCAAATCAAATGCATTTAATTAACTGTTCATCAGCAAGTGTGAGCAGCTCTATAAGAAGCAGACATTTTGGCCACAATCTTTCTAGGAGTGGACATCTCAGGATATTCAGCCCAAGCTTAGACCATGCGGTAATCACAGAAACTGTCAAGAGCTACACGACAGACTCTACAGGGCCTCAATTAGCATGTTAAATGTTAAAGTTTATGACAGTACAGTTTACAAAAAGACTGAAAAAGTAAGGCTTGGGTTTTTTTTTTTCTAAAAGAAGCTGCTTAGGTTTGCTAAATTTTATTTGAACAAACCGCAAGACTTCTGCAACAATGTCCTTTGGACACATGAGTGGAGATGTTTCACCATATTCCACAGCACAATGTTTTGAGAACAACCAAACACATCAGCACAAATATCGCATACCAGCTGTCAGGAACGGTGGTGGAGGGGTGACGGTTTGGGCTTGTTTTGTAGCCACAGGACCAGGGGACCTTGCAGTAATAGAGTCAACCATGGGCTCCTCTGCATGCCAAAGTATTTATAGTCAAATGTGAGGACATTTAAATAACAAATCCACAACAGAAGAGCTGAAAAAGAAAAGAATCAAGGTGTTGCAATGGCCCAGTCAAAGTCCAGACCTCAATCTGACTGAAATCCTATGGCGGGAATGTGCATAAGTAAAAGCCCGCAAACCTAAGTGCACTGAAGCAACATTGTAAAGACGAGTGGGCCAAAGTCCCTCCACAATGATGTGAGAGACTGATAAATTCAATTACTTCAATTTATTGCTGTTAAAGGTGCTTCTACGAGTTTCTGAATCATGTGGTGCACGTGTGTTGTCACAGGACTCTACGGTTTTGTTTTGACCTGACCACATGTTTAAAAAAGTGATGCAATTGGTTTAGACCCCAGAAAGGCTCCACTAGTGGGTTTAATCATACATGTGGGTTTTGGACTGTGCACTCAAAGTCTCATAATCACAAGACAATAAAAAACAACAAAAGTCTGCTGATGTGACTGTGTTCCCCTCTTTCTAACGTTTCCTCTAAAATCATAACTCCTTAAAACCACAAGTCTTATCAAAAGGCCGAGGAGCTTAGACGACGTGTTCCACTGCTGCAAAAGCTGTGACGGAGATTTGTCTTGCTACGTTATGCAGGCTTAATCTTTCTCTTGAGGCAAGAGGCAAACAGAGACCCACGTGGTTACTGGAGGTGTGATAAGGCAGGGCGTTATTCATCCTACGTAGGCCTTTCCTCTTCTCTCAGAGCCCATAAAGGTTGAGCCAAGATGCTGGTTCACATTCTTATCAGATTGCGCCTGCTACTCATATTCTTCATGCTAGATAAAGAGATAGAGAGGTGAATGCAGCATACAAACAAGATATACTTGTCATCACCTATTATATTACTGTTTTGTTTTGTCTGAATACTAATGGGTTTTCTTAGCTTCATTTCCCCTGATTAATGTTATAAATGTCAGTCAAGGAGCTTTTATCTTCTGTATCTTAAAAGGATTAGCAGGAAACTGAGTAAATACACACTTGCAGGTTTGTCAATAAATTGTTCCCTGAGGGCTCCGACCTTGTAGGTTTTTCTCTTTCCATTTCAACACAGGAACGTGTGATTGGTTGAAATACATGGGCGTGTGTTTGGAGGTAAGTAGGGCCTTTCAGGAAAGTTCACGAAACATGACATGAACAAAGTTTTGTTCCGAGCTCTCAGCAGACTGATTGGCGTGCACAGCTTTATCTGTTGCTCATCATGAAGGAGAGTTAAGCTGTAATCAGTGCTGATGTTGGCTGATTAATTGAAATTTTTGATTTTAGTCCTCTAGTCAAGACAAAGTTATTAGAGGGCGTTTGTTAAGGCACGTTTCTCTGTTGGCTCACATTTTAATCTGTTAAACAGCTATGATTTAGATGACTATTAAGACCAGGAGATAAACAAAAATAACAAAGTTGTACAGGTTACGTTCTCACAGTTTTTACTATTATTGGGGGAAAAAATACTGTCATTACTAAACATTTGACTGGGTATTTCCTCTCACTGATGCTTTTTTTTTTTTTTTTTTTTTCTTTTTTTTCACTTTTTTTTTTTTTTTTTTTCCTTTTTCCTTTTTCTCTCATACTCTCTTTTGGTCTATCATCCATTCTCTCATCCCCACCACCCACGATCACTACTCATCCTGAACATCAAACAGAATCCATTTCCTCTGGAGAGCAGGAATGGTGCTTGATCTCTGTTTGACAGCTCACAAATGAGCATGACCCCTTGCATACAGGACGCACGCACTAAGATTCCCCACGCAACCACAAGTGAAGTGCGGTTGGGACCTTTGTCATCAAATGAGAGCTCGGCTGGCCTGTTTGCTTTCAGGCACATGGACCAATTATGTTTCCCTGCTGAGGTGTAATTTCCCAGCAGTATGAACTCTGAACCTGTGGTATCAACTCTGACCCCCAGTGGTGGAATGGATGTGAGTGATGAAAAGGATAGTGTGTAAAACATGCAAAAACAAAACACTGAAATCATGTACACTAACACACACTCTGCATTTCCCAGTTTAAATAGTGTAATCTGGGCACTGAACTGTACAGGCATATGCACACTTAACAATTCCAGTGCACTCATAGTATATCAAAAAGACCCCTCATCCTGTTTAGTGTAACTTTGCAATGCAATCTTCTATGTAATTCAGGCCTCTTTTTCCCACCACAGCACTGTAGCACGAGTATCATTGAAGCTGTGTCACTGTGACATCGTTCCCGGTGCCTCCTGACACTAGGTTCACATGCATGAACAGTTCCCTATGCACTTCTGCAGTGTTGCCGTGAATGAAAAATTCATGGGGAACCCTGGCAAAACTCCAGATGTAGTTTCATCCCATAAATATTTATCTGTGGGTTAACTATTGTGTTTGCAGTTGAGGAGGGTGGGGAAAAAGGAAAGACGTGAGCAAAGAGGTCACAACCCCAAATAAATTCACTTTTTCCAGGCGAGTGACTAAAATAGTCCATCAGCTTGGATAGACTACACTAAAAAAAAAGATTTTCTCAACTATAGTTCAAACGTTGTACAACAGGTAGTTCATGTGTGAGTGGAGCCATTATTTTATGAACTAAAAGCAGATTAAATTGGTTATCCACATAGAGTTCAATTAGATTTTTTTTTTCCATTTCACATAATTTTGACTTTTGGGTCTCTGTCAGACAAGAATGGACAATTAAGACTTAAAGTATCACATTAAGGTTAAGGTTTAACCCATTATACATGTGATAGAATGGCTGAAATAAAAAGTGGTGTTTTACTGAATTAACTAAACTAGTAAGTACACCATTTAGTGATACAGCCTAAGGTAACCAAGCTAGCTATGCCTTCATCCTCCAAACGCATCTTGCCTGGATGCTAGAATTTGTCAGACAGCTTGTGTACGTCTTTAAATTTCCAAAGAATGATAACCTGAAGAAAAAAAAGCAATACTGATGTGACCAAAACGACTGCAAAGTGAACAAAATAATCCACGCCTCCAGTTCCCTCTTAGCCTATGTGGTTTGGTTAAACCAGTCCCAGTTATATTTGTCTGCTTACTGCAGTACTTTTGAGCTTATATGTAAGTTGTCAGTCAGCTATTTCAAGGCAAACACTCAAAGTGTTTTTGAGCTCATTGTTTTATTATTTAGAAAACTCACTTTATAAACTGGTGGATTTTTTTCATTTAATTTTTGCTGAGTGCAAACACATGTTTCCACAGGACTCTGTACACTCCTGTATATGAGATGTAAAAGACAGCTACAACGGCTTGTAGAACCACCTTTAGCAGCAATAACTTTAAGTGATTGTTTGCTGTATGACTTCATCAGTCTTTCATCATTGTGGTGGATTTTGGGCCTTTTCTTTTTTACAGCATTCTTTCAGTTCATTGAAGTTTGGATTTTTTTTAATGCACAGTTCTCTTAAGGTGCCTCATGTCCCAGTTTGTGCCAAACTTTTGCTGTCAGACTGATGATGTCACATTTGACTGTAGAATACTTTACTATACAGAATTCACATTGACTCAATGAGTGCAAGGTGTCCAGGTCCTGTGGCTACAAAACAAGCCCAAATCGCCATCCCTCTACCACCGTAATTGATAGTTAGCGTAAGGTGTTTATGCCAATGTCCTATGTTTGACTTTTGCCAAATGTGGTGCTTTGCATTATGGTTAAACATCTTTGTTTAATCATAACCAAGGATATTTCCTAGCAGTCTTGTGGTTTCAACCCTTCAAATCGCGGTTAAAAAAACACTTATTTAGCCTCGGTTTTTCTACCAGTTAATGGTTGTTTGTTAGTTAGTTTAATGCTTATTTCTATCTTCGGTCTATTTTAACTACTTTTAATCATTTTTAAAATTTTTGACTGTTTTATCCTTTACACATATTGTTCTTTTATGCTGTTATATGCATTTCTTTTGCTTCTGTGTTTTTAATGCCATTTAACCTGTTAACATGTTTGGTACTTTGCCATAGCCTTCATCCTTCCCTGTAACTTCATCTCACCCTCTTGTATGTTAAGCACTTTGGTCCACCACTGGTTTTTAAATGTGCTATATAGATGAAGTTTGTTGTTGTTGTTGTTGTTAACATGCTTACTGAGTCTTGTAGAGACTGAGACGTAGTGTTTTTTTTGCTGGGACATTCACTTCTAGGAACACATCATCACATGCACCAGACCAAAAAACTGTCAAAATTTCAGTTTTTGATTACAAACTGCTACTTACACTATTAATTGCTATGGAAAAAGTGAGAAGGTACTTAGTTTTTCACAGCAATGCATAGTCCTTTAAAAATGTTCTTTTTCACTTGACTGTAAAAAGTAATTTTCCTGCTACCGCTCACTTAGTTGGCTCCTATGTCAGTCGACATGTGCGACATTCAAATTATTCCCACGATTGCCTAGTGGGCAGTTGAAATGAGTACTGATAACATACAGACGTAGGTTGTTTTGTTTTTTTTTTAAATTCTTACATTTTAAAATTGCATCTTAAACTTGTATGCTTCTTTAACTCTATAGCATTGCTAGCATGTGTTGCTAACTTTCTGAACTATTGGGAGCTCCCAGGATCCCAGTGTCTCTCTCTCCCTGTTGTTTTACTCTTTATGGTTGTGTGCTCGCTGCTCTGTGTGTGGATGCGTTTACCTGCCATTCAGAGAAGGGATCCTCCTGGTATCCCTGCCCTCTCCTGGATGCACCTGAATCAGTTAAGCACCTGTGGATCATCTGGCAATAACCTGGCATTTAAATTGGGACCTGAGCGTTGTCAGTAGTTCTCTCCTTGCCTCTCGGAAAGTCTCTGTTGCTGTGAATTCAACAAAGATTTCTGACGTGTTTCTTTCTGTGCCTAGGACGGCCCAGCGGAGTTCCAAGAGTGTTTGTTACTTGGCGGAGTTCTGTTCAAGAGACTCAGAGGATCTGGGACTTGGATTCACTGAAGCTTCCTTCTACTGAATTTTGTACAAACTGGGACTTTTAATATGAGCACTTCAAAAAGATTGCATATAGCACTATAATATATATATACTGTAAATAAATTCAATGAACTTCCATTCCTGAGTCCAACATTTGAGTGCAACCAGAAACATCATGACATCATTATATTTCAGTGGACAATATTTACTCACCTAAATTTTGAGCATGGTGGGTACCTACCAACTTTGCTTTCCCCAAAATTGTTCTGCCAGTCAGCACCATGTGTGGCAGAATTTCATTCACATTTTACAGTCTTTAGTCACTATAACTGCTAGTCTCTTCCCATGTGCACAACCATTAAAATTGGAATTTTAGTAGGTTTGCAGGCATTAACTGAAAATCGGATGCAATAATCGCATCAAAAATAAAAGACAATCACAGCTAGTATTCATCTTAAGGAGAGATATTACAGAACCTTTAATAATAATCCATCACTCAACATAATTGTGTAAAAAATATGATACAATAATTTGTGAAGAAAAATTGTACATATTTAAATGTCAAGTTATTCTCTTAGAGTAGTTAGGTTTAGCTGGAAACACCAGAACAAAAGTCAGTGGATTTTTGTCTGGACTTATGAATCAACTCCCCACACAAGACTTATTTGGACCAGGAAAAAAACAACATGCCAACAGGAACAGTCCATCAATATAAAAGATCTTCCTGAGTCTTCCTACGTTATGAAGTTCAGTAATCAAGTGTGAAGGACCTCGGCCAGAAGACAAGCACAGACCCAACACTGCAGGCCAACAGTTACAAAGAAAAGAAATCATGTTAAAGCTCTGAGAGCATGACACAAAATATGTGGTCTGATGAAACAAAAATTGACCTTCAGACTGTGTTATGTCTGTCTGTCTTATGCCCACCACACATACTTCATCATTCATCTAACATCAGCTTACCGTGATGCATACAGGTGGAAGTATCAGGCTGAGGCTGGGAGGCGGTTAGTTGTGCATCCTGCGATGACTGAAGGAGACAGAGATGGGAAAGAAAATAGGTTTCATTTTGTTGATATGATTTAGATTCAATCGGGATCCTCTGTGTATGACACAAACCGTACAACAAAATAAACAGTGGATAGTTGAGTACAAGAATGGAAAGGTCTATGAGTTTTTCAAGCCAAAAATACAGATATGAATCTTACTAGGAGTCTGCACCATGCATTCAAATAGCTTTGCGCAGATGCTTGCTGCTTGGCAGACGTGCAGTTTGTGATCCCCTTGCCATCTTATGTTTTTGGTTTTCATTTCCAGCACGTCATTATGCAGCTCTAAGTACAGACTGATGACTTATGAATCTCAAGCTGGCAAAACTCTTTACAATGAGACATGACAGACGGTGGAGAACTTGCAATATCATTTTTACTGATTTAACTATCTGTGTAATATATCTGCTTTAGTAGGTCATTAAAGGCAGTTTTGCAAATTAGTGAGTATTTTGTGGCAATATTTGTAGCTGCATACACATAATCGCTTAAAAAGCTCAAACTGAATTCCAGAATAAACTGGCCCAAAAATGATTAGCACTTCATCTCATTGCAGAGGGGTAGACGTACACTTTTCCACTTGTGAAAAATAGGCCCTTCCATGCAGAACTAGTCCCCTGTGGGGAGTTTTTTTTAATGCTTTTTAAATTTTGTAATTTAAACTTAATGCTTTTTAAGAAGAGCAGCACAATAATGGCAGATACTGAACTGAACAGAAGACAGATATCCATGTTTTGGGAGCTGATCAAGAAAATGTTATATGAGACCGTGAGGAAGATGACTGCATCATCAGTTTAAGCATCATGTCTTGCATGTACAAGAAAACATAAAAATGCACATACAATCACATCTAATATGAATAGTTGACCTAAAATTGATAGTTAGAATGATTTAAATTAGAAACAGAAAATATGCTCATGAAAATATGAGAAATTAATCGATGACTAAAGATAATAATAACAGTTATTATCCAGGCAGAAATATTGTATATAAGTAGCATTTACATGTATTCAATTTAGTGCAGATGTTTACAGTCCTGCTTACTGACTCCTAAAGACTTCCCTCGACTTTTCTTCTATCATCACTGTTGAGTCTTAACTTTTTAGTGGTGACTGTCACAGCCTATTTCATTTATAGGCTAGAGAACATTTAAACACCAGAAGTTCACCCAAAGTGCTTTGGAGACGGGCACATTTACATTACAGGTTCCAAAAAGCCCAGTTTCAGAATACATTAAAAGATAAGAGATCTGTTTAGTTGTCATTAAAACATTTTCAGAATTAGTAAATTGATGATGCTTCATCTAATAAGTCCTAACACACTGCATATAAGTTTCAGTATTAGTATTGTCCTGTATTTACTTACCAAAGTTTGCAGTATGGCTCAGCACTAAGTATAGCCTCATAGGACTGCTAGCGTGTCTGGTCAGTTTTTTTTTACATATCTGTGAAAAACACTTTAAGATATTAACCTAAATCTCAGCTAAATGTAGAAAATAATTAAAAATATCAATTAAATTTAAAATATCACCCTGCAACATATTGTACATGTTGTGAATGTGACTGTACTGAGAAGCTAAGAGCAAAAACTGAAGAACTAAAGATTGATTCAGAAGAAGTCAACATTTACATGTTTGCATTTAAGATGCAGGTCTGAAACAGCAGCTTCTGGTCAAATTCAGGGAATGCATTGTATCTGCTTGTTTTCACCAATACAGCCGATCTAGTCCATGGAGTTGATTTCGGGACTTCACACAGATAATGAATGGTGTTATTTACTGAAGGGAGGCCGCTGTGGAGCAGCAAGAGGATGGCTAAGAGGCTGGCAGATGTGTGTGTGTGTGTGTCTGTGTCGCAGTGGCCCTGAGCTAAACTAGCTCATCCTGTTTCTGCTAGGCCTGCTGTCTCACTCTGCCGAAAGGGGTGGGAGAGCATACTCCTCAACATAATGCCTCCCAGGCGCGTGCAACTGTAGGGATGCACACACACACACACACAGACAAAAAAACACCAAATCACTCTCCTACGCAGCAACTGTCCGCTGCTGGATGAAGCAGCCCATGAGGTCCTGTAGTGAAGAGTAGTTCCAGCAACGATTTGGCAAACAGAAGCAGCAAAGGGTGCGTGTGTGGTCATCTCTATGCACGCATGTGTATTTGTGAATTAAATTATATGTGCTCTGTATGCTGCTGTGACTGTCTGTAACCTGCATGTATGGTTTCCACATTCTGTTTTCATTTCAGGTCTTTATCTGTGCCTGTATTTGGGTCTGTTTAACGGCATTGGCTGGTGTGTGTGCATGTGTGGGTGTTTGTGTGTGTGTATGCCTGGCTGCCTGTGTGTATTTTGCAGCTCCATTTTGGCTCAGGGCTTAGAGTAGTGAACCCCCAAACGGGGGGACACAGAGCTGTGCCATAGAACACTTTAGCTGTGTTTAGCACACTGTTCAAGCTGACGGATAGCCGACTGCCAGTTTGTCAGTATCCACATGTACATGCACCATAGCAACAGTAGCAGCACCTAAGCTCTCTCTTTTGAGTCACTGCTTATACTGAACATGTTGGTTTATGTTAAGCAGGAGAAGGTTGCAAACAGTTTTTCTACTGTAGGCTTATATATTTACAGTTCTTTCGAGTTTCAATGGATTTCTTGTGCGTCTTTGAACCTGTGACCAACATTCAAATCGTAGTATTGAGTTCTGAAAATGTTCTAAAACCTGCCAAGCACACATTTTACCTTCCATGCAGTACAGTACATACAGTGCATCTGGAACATAATGAAAGCATTTTTACTTGTTCCACATTTTATTACATTACAGCCTTATTCCAAAATGGATTAAATTCCTTTTTCACCCCAAAATTTGGGGGGCAGTTTATCCCATCCTTCTGTTTAGAACCTCTCAAGCTGCATGAGGTTGGATGGAGTGTGTAAGTGCAGAGCCATTTTCAGCCCTCCAAGAGATGTTCAAGGACATCAACACAGGGGTCCCAAAGATACTCCTTTGTTATCTTTGTTACTCAGTTCTAAGTGCAGAAGCTCTGAGGCAAGTTATCATCAAGTATGTCTCTCTGCATTGCTGCATTCATCTTCCATTGACCCTGACTAGTCTCCCAGATCCTGCTGCTGAAAACCATCCCCACAAGCATGATGCTGGCACCACCATGCCTTACTGCAGGGACGGCATAGGCCAGGTGATCAACAGTTCCTGGTTTGCTCCAGACATGACGTTTGAAATTCAGGCTATCAGAATTTAGTTTCTCTTGGTCTAAGAGTCCTTGCGGTGGCTGTTGTCAACATCCAGATGGGCTATCATGTGCTTTTTATTGAGGATTGGCTTCCTCCTGGCCACTTTACAAGGTTAGGGATTTAATGACACTGACCTTGTTGCGTAGACACAGTGACACAGTGGTATCAAGCTTATATCAAAACCTTTGCAAGAAAACTGCTGTAAAACAGTTCTTACTCAATCAAGCCATTCATTTTGGAAAATCAGAGGATCTTTACGCAACGGCACAAAGAATACACTTCTGGTAATTGTCACCTTTCAATCCCTGACTTCAGACCAGCATAATAAGCATTCTCTGATAAAGACAAAAATTGTGAAGTATGTAATGAGTGACTGAAGATATTTTCCATCAAGCACCTGAGCTGTGAACATTGCCCATGTTATAGTAACACACACATTCAGGTCCTCAGGTATTCAACTCCAAGATCTGTCTGATTGCAGCAAAGCTAGCAATTTTCTTCTCTAAATTTCTGTCTGTCTAAATTATCCATGATTTGTTTTCCCCATTTAGTCTTCCTCTACCGCTTCTGCGCCTGTCTGTCTCCATTTGTATTTGACTTTTTCTGTCTGTCTCTGTCTCCCGTTCCGTCATGTCATTTTGACTTAAACGCATCCCCTCTACCACCCCTCCCGTCTTTTTCTTTTTTCAAATCTCCAGCCACTGCACACCTGCTTTGTCTCCCAAAGTCATCCTAATTAGTGTTTAAAGCTCCTGCTCCCCCACGGCGAGGTCGTCTGTGCCCGTGAGCCACCGCTGCCTCGTCTTCGCCGTGCCAGCTCTAATGAAATAGCCCTATCTGCTGACATCAATGCTCGTGCGCGAGGGTGTGTAGGACAGAAAAGAGACCACTCGCACATCATTAACAGCATTACCTCAATTACGGAGTCTGACAATGAGAACTAGCTGAGAGAGATGGGGAGTGAGTTGGGGGGGGGGGGGGGGAAGAAAAAAGAAA